>JADDOH010003363.1:0-103381 GCA_016648135.1 Agrypnia vestita | reverse complement strand
GTATAAAAATAAAGATACTTTATAAATGAAAGATTTTTATTCTTTTTTCTTAAATTGTACAGTGAAAAGTTTGTGCATTAGTAAATAAGATTTTTAATTGCGAGATGATTCAAATCGTCAGCAAGAAACTTAATAAGAATTGGTTAGGTTAGGTTAGAGTTTTCTGACACGTGTGTTAACGACATTGTGGCAAGAAATTTCTAACCAGCAGGACAATGTGGCAAAAAAATCAAATCAATATTTTTCAATATTATTGCATGATTGTATGATTTGGTATTTTATTTAATTAACTTTTTACAAAACACACAATGATTGAGTTATTTTTAATAAAAATTGTTTCGAGAAGAGTAGTACATGTCACCTTCAAATTAATAGGAATAAATAACTTACATATTGTATCTGTAGTACAAAGTTTACCAAAAACTCAATTTTCTACCTTCTGAAGTAATTTTTAATCAAATTATGTTTTTTTTCTACATGTTTTGTACTTACACAGGTAGATACTACGATTATATTTAGAAACTTTCATTTAATTTATTGATATTTTAGTAAAAAATATAACGCATTGCAAACAATATTATACCATCGTGCCAGAATTTTATAAATATAAAAACAAATAATGTCTCGAGCAATCGAAAAGCGAAAAATCCTTCAAAGGAGAAATAGTCCAAACAGCCGCAATGAAACCTTATCTGAGATCAATAAATCTCTCGGAAAATACGAAATAATTCGGAGCCGCGTCCTTATCTCAAAACGTCACGATTCATGACTAAGGACGTTTTATATAAAGATTATTATTTATCTGAACGCAGTATTCTAGCATGGTCCTGTGGTCCAGCACTCAGCGACAGCGACGATCCAGATATTGGAAATTAGCAAAGAAATATCGAATATTATTCCACATAAACCTGACAAGACAACAAGCGTATAGGAATTTCGTTTATAAAGACAAGGACAATGGTTTCTTAAGATCATTAAACATTTGTTAAATGGAATGTGGCATTAATTATACAAGCTATTACATTATAATAGCTATTACATTGTAAGTAATTACGCAATAACGAAATCTATAGAACACTTTACAACACTCAGTAGTCGATTGGGACGTTCTCGTAAACACCGAAAATGTCAAGTAAATACTAGAAACGTGCAGAATGGCCTAGAAAATTCGAAAACCAACATGTTTTTGATAAAAAGGCAAAACGAGTGCTACACTGTTTGACGTATGGTGAATGCGACATAACTAGTGACAAAACTAGCGAAGCAGAGTGACAAAAACAAGATTATGCTTGCAAGTAGAAAATCAAACACGAAAATTGAATTCTCTAATAATGATGGGTAAGCGTTAATATTTTCATTCTGTTATTCAAATATATGATATGTAATTAGCACCGTTATATACAATCTAAATAAATAAATAAAAATAAGAATAGATAAAAACCGTAAAATAGTCATCAAAATAATTAATTTAACATATAAATTTTAATTAAAGGAAACACATTCTTATTGTGAAGTTGCAATTTCAGAACAGTGTTCTGTGAATTTTTTAACATATTTTATTAATCAATTAGAAAAGACATACAGAAAAAATCAAATTAATGAAAAAATATTTTAACTGTCACCAGGACTCGAACCACGGACCTCCAATTCTATCCGGGAACGGCGCGTTATCCAATTTCGCCATGACAGTCTGGTAAGTAAACGAAAATTTTTCAACCTTAAGTAAACTCTTTTTAATTGATCAACATTTTTATTCCATTTTTAAAGCAATCCAAGTCCCGGTGACAGTTAAAATATTTTTTCGTTAATTTGATTTTTTCTGTATGTCTTTTCTAATTGATTAATAAAAATTACAAAAAAAAATATTTTGTGTTATTGGCATCTCTGTATCTTTTAGAATTCTGTATACCAGATAACTTGAATGGGAGATTTCAAACTCTGAAGTCAGCAACTACTCCAGTTGCACAAAGGGTTGTGTACCGATCAACCATTGGCAGGTTTAGTGAACGGGCATTTGCGGTGGTCGGCCCAAAGGCGTGGAACTTACTTCTCTCCATAATAGAGAACGATGCATCAGAAACACTTAAAAAAGACTTTAAAAAGTTTTTTGAAAAATTATTTCCACATGTTCACAATGTTACATTTTTAATAGTAGTGTAGGAATATGTTTTTTTAGAAATATACAAATGCCCAAATGTGAGGTTCTTGCCTTGTGCATAACTATCTGTTTTAAATAGATGCATTATGTTTTTATATTATCGGGAGAAAAAAATATGGAATTCTAATGGAATTTTTTTATTAAAATAAAACACAAATCACTTTGTTTTCACCACTATATTAGATTAAAAAATCTACATGTTTCGAGAACAATGTTCTCTTCATCAGGATTATTGTGTACATACAGAAGAAGAAAAAATATTCTTCGAACAGTGAATTTTTTTACTTACTTACTTACCATCACGCCGTTTCTCCGTGAGGGTAGGTAGAGAGGATAGAGCGCCATACTCTTCTGTCCTGACATACAACTCTCGCCTCATCTGGTTAATCTGGTCATGCCACGTCTTTCGCGGTCGCCCTCTCTTTCTGGCGCCATAAACACTTGCATTATATATCCTTTTTACCATTATTTCCTCATTCATCCGCTCAACATGCCCAAACCATCTGAGCGACCCTTTTTTAACTCTCTTAATTATGCTAAGATTCATTCCTAATATTCTTATACTATATAAATAATAATTCTTTACTCTATCATAAATTGATTTGCGTCTGAGGGATCTCATCTCCACTGCATTGTCTGTTATTTATTATCTGACATAAAATTAACAGTCTAGCCAAACGCAATAACAGTTAACATTAAAGTTTCGTTCATTCTCCAAACAAATCATTTATTTATGGCACAAAACTGTCAACTATCAACAGATGTTGTTTCTCTCTTTACAAACACTATTTCTGTGGCGCAACATTAAACAAAATTGTTTACTCTGCAAATAAATAATACTTTTTGTGGCAATCTTCAAACAAATAAACAACAGATCCGAGAAAACAAAAGATTGGATTACCAGCCCGCTGTTTGACCCGAGATTACATTCTTTGGAAAGGTTCCAGCGGGAAAAATATCTTAGGGGGCAACTGACCAGAATAAATGAAGTTCACGCCTTGCTGTCAAATGGTCCATGAACTAGATAGCCATCATCTGGCTACAATTTTCCAAAGGCGCCTTCCATTTCATTAATTATTTAATATATTTGTTTCATTTTCCTGGATATAATTTTCTCTGCGACTTTTCTATCTATTCTTATCTATACGAGATTGATCTTAAAGAACATTATTTTTAAAAAAATTACAAGATGTTAAAAAGTAAGCCCACGGTGATTTTGTAACTAGATTATTATCTAAAGGTTCAGGTTATCACTGAAAATATAAAAAATATTTTTAAACAATACTTTATGAATAAACAAAAATGCACAAAAAATTAAATTTTTTTTAAATATCTTAAAAAACGCCATCAATTTTAATAAGCCATTTATTTATTATAAGGTTTTCAAACTTAAAAAAAATAAATCGAGAAAACGAAGTAAGAAAGGAAAGTAGGTAATTTATTATTCAATATGGAAACAATAAAATCCATGATCCAAGATAAATAATAGTGATTTTAGAAATTACGTGTCCTAAATAAGACTATGTGAAACTAAAATATGCACGAGAAATGTAATCCATTAATTTATATATCTAATGTTTTTATTTACTCTCCTCACTTCCACCACGACTGACACCATGCCCTCAACCGATAATTGATTTATTTGTATATTTAATGTTCTGGATCAGTTAGTGTGCGTCTACTACGATAAAAATACAGTAATATGGCAACTGGTCATCCTTAAATTAATCAAAGTAGTTTGTACACAATTTGTAAGTTTTTTTTTTTAAAGAATATTTCTATGTTGTAACTTTCCTTTATAATTATAATGGAACCATTACAATCCTATGGATAAGGATGTTCACAGATGAGTTTTATTATTATCAATCACAAAATGAATACGAATAAAAATATTTTAAAATTACAGGATTTTAAAGCTGAAAATTCATAAATAGAAAACTATTTGTTATTTTACTAACTATTGGCTTTACCCTTAAACTAAATATAATAAAATAATAATATAAAAAAGCCAGGACTGCGTAATTTCGACTTTTGCGAGTTGTTTGAGCCGCGTGCTGATTGTGTGTCACACTCTAAATCTCTAATGTTTTAATTCCATCAAGTTTTACGAATGTCTTACAAATTTACGGACCGATAGACAGACAGATAACGAAATTATTATATTTAGACAGATAGATACATATTCATATATACGCGCCACTTCTATTTCTTTAAAAATTTCTAACCTAAATTACGCTTTCTTATCCCAATTCTCCAATACATGACAACAGAGGTTGAAATATATACCATGGCAATACAAAAACAACATATTATTCACCTGATTCGTACGTTTCAAGGGAAATTCTTAATTCACAACAATGTAATTTATCAATTTTACGTCAAATTTCGTTCGTACAGAAAACATTATCCCACCACGTAAGGAATCTGAATTATTGACTTATCAATCATAAGCAACTTGACCTGGTTGTCAAGGTTCAAGAGTTCTTCCAACAATAGAAGGTGAGGTGACAACTCAATCCATCACTCCAGGTAATGTGAATTACTCCAGTGACCCGATCAATTCATCATAAGTTAAGAGATGTTTATTCATCGTCTGCTCAGCGTTTCTCAGAATACAGCTGAAAAGCATTTTTTTTAAATACCCAGAACTAAAAGGTCGTGAGAAATAAAAGATTTCCATGATATAAAGGGGGTGTTTACATTATGGGAAACAAAAAACACTTTTATTTATCATGTCAAAAAAAGTGCTGCAAAAACTCTTCAAATACATCTTCTCCCGCACAACCTTTTCATCTCGACAAAGGCTGCGGTAAAAACCGTAAAATGTAGAATACTTTCTCTGTTTATTTAATGAGAAGGGTACTTTCGAAGAAAAGGGTAAGTCTTGTGTATAAAAAAATAGCAACCTTCGCACAAAAGACTTCGCAGAGAAATCTGAGTCTGGGTTTTGAATCGTAATGTATTTGTTTTCAAAATTGTACTGATTAATATTACTATTTGTGTATAACATTTATAAACAATTACATTATACGTTTTCATGTTCCAAACCCACCTCATGATGTAGTTTAAGCATTGCTTGATCTGAACGAGATATTCTTTCATATTATTTAAAAACAACATTTTTATAAAAAATAAAAAATCTTGAAACCTTAGGTAAAAAGTTAAATGAAAATATTAAATTTTTTGATCCCTTTGAACCAAAGGATTATATTAATAAATTAAAATAATACATTTTTAATTTATTATTTTAATTTTTATCATAAAAACAGGCTACAAGATCTAATTATTGTGACCAAATAATTCACAAAAACATCCCGGCTTGAGAAAATCACGTAGATGTACTGTGACCTATGAGGGAATCGAGCCCGAAACCTTCGGTATGAAAAGCAAACTACAGGGGGACTCTGTTCATATAAATTAATAATTCATCACTACTTTCATTACTATAAATATTACTATTATAAATGTTACTCCATTGAAATGTATTAATTTATGTAACCCACAGAAAGACAAAGGTATTTTACATATAATAATTTTATGCTAACATTACTGATTAAAATTAAAAAAATTCAATTTCTTTTACTCCTTTTATGACGTCTGCTTGCTTGCTTGCCGGCTTGTCGTCAAAAAAAACTTTGGATCGATTTTTGACCCTTTTCCCGTAATCCAGTCGAACTGAAACTTGGCAAGTAGACTCGTGGCGATGATCAAGAAGATCTATCAAATTTTCGTTAAAAAAAAAAATTAGTATGATTTCGGATTTTTAGAAATTTTGTTGGTTTTTTCAAATTGGAATCATTAGAAAAGTTTTATTAGCAACGGCGGCGGCGGCCCGATAACGTCGCGGAATATTTTATAAATTTGAATTACTTCGTCGGTATGCAAACTTAGGCACTTCACTACGAATGTCGAAAATCTAAATCGACTGACAAATGTTTTTAGAATTCAATCTTCAAAGCATGAATTGTCTATCAAAGCTCAAAACATTTGACATTTTAGAAATATGTTAAATTACTGTAAGTTTAGTGTTATGTTATATGTTTTAATTCGTCTTTAATTGTTGTTATATTTTACAAAGAAAGGGAGTATAATAAAAACTTGGTTTTTATGGGTTACTTTTTTTATTATTTCAGGGATAAGTTTATAGAACTCCACAAATACACATAATAAAAGGAAATAAAAATTCTTGTTTTTTTTTATATTGCCCGCATAAGGCGAAATAATAAGGCGTCTCTTAAAATCTAAAATTTAGAACTAAAATTAATGTGTTTTTTTCCCATATGTGTCACAACAAAATTTTTGCTTTGCAAAAAAGTTGTTCATTTATTCTTCTTCAATAACCTTTCAGAATAAAGTGGTCGTGTTTCTACTGATTAGCATTTCAAAGAAAATTCTACATTCTGATTTAGACAAATTCTATTTCAGTTTTCATAAAAATTTGCTTTAAAGAAGGCATTAGCGAATAAACATTTATGTGAAAAAATCTTTATATTTATTCATTTTAATTAATTAAAAACTTAGTGTAAAAAACATGGAGTAACTTTTATTACCATTATCCATTTTGGTAAACAGGTTAATTATTGAACGGGAGCGTGGCCGCAGTTATGGTTGGGGTAATTAAAAGTAGACAACAAAATGGGGAATATATAAAACAATGTGTTATTTGTAAAGTTGAACTGGTTATTAATTATATTGGCTTAGTGTTCGGGCATTTCTTGATTTCTAATATTTCTAAATAGTCTTTATATTATTTAGAATTAGATTCAGATAATTTATCCGCAATAATATACGTACAATTATTTAATAAGAGGTGAGGCATCAATAAATCAACAATCTTTAATAATCAAAACTCTAATACATACAAAGATTTTTATATATTAAATATTTTAATCTTAGAAAATGGATTCCATCGACCAAAATTGTAAAGTAACCTGTCATGTGACCCCCGATTAGTAAATGCTGTCCCGGCCTCTCGTCTGTTAAAGTAGCTAAAACCTTCTTGAAACCCAGGTCAGCAAACTCGAAGGCGGCAACGATAGCGATGTTACTACCGCCGAGCCTGCTTTAAATGTCAAAAATAGAGTGCATATAAGAGATAGCAAAGACGCGAACAATTTCGTGTTCCACCCAGCATAATCGCCAGGGTTTAAAATAGTACTTATAACCGCCTACAGACGAAATTAAAAAAAACCTTCAAATATTTTGATAGAAGTCGTAATTACTATTTTATACTTATTCTTTAGGAATTGGGATGCAAAATTACAGCGAGGTATTATAATAAAATAGGAAAAAGTGACAATATTACATTCATTACTGTACGAGTATTATGTAACGGGACCGTAAAACTATTTTTCAGTTTGGAAAATGCTCCATATGATAGTTTATAATTTTTAATAATACATTTATTCAATAAATAAATAAATTTTATCTGGATTCGACTCCTCTATTACACAATCCTCAATATTCCTCGAGTGCATGAAAGTTATTTTAATTCAACTATTCCAACAATACTGCACTTACTGCACTTAATACTACTGGGACGGATGCTGCATCGGGTCGGATCAGTGGGGGATGGCGTGATAATGTGTTCAATTATTCAGTGGCGGGGAGGGAGGCTAACAACCCCTCGCAGGAAACGGGGTATCTACAAATGCTATCAACTGCTCCCTGGAGAACTCGTCGATATTCGAGTAATGACTTTAACTGCTCCGCGCGACGAACATTCGATTTCAAGTGCGTTTGGATCACAAAACACCGAAAACAATACCGAGCATGCGTCGATAATAAAATGCTTGTATTTAAAAGCATTTATTATTTCTTTTTTATGTTGGTTTTGTGATGCGTAATAGTTTAGATAATCAATTGAATACAATTTATGTGTTCAAAATGAATTAAACGGTTAATTCTGGCGTCCATCTAGCGGTAGTATTGCAAAGCAATTTGTAACTCCCGTATCAGAAAAAATGATTGCTCTTAAAATGGACAAATAAATGATTAATAAAATGAGACTTACATATAAATATACAAGGCTTCTATACCTTAATTGGATAAGGCGCCGGCCCCGGAAAGGAGGAGATCCGTGGTTCGAATCCCAGTAGTAGCCAAATATTTTTTCGTAGCTTAGATATTTGTGTATGTCTTTCTTATTGATTAATTAATTTGGTTTTTGATTGTTTAATGTAAAACTATTATTAATCAATGCCATAGAAATTTGGATCATTTTGGTACATTGTTGATTAGCTTGGTTTGATTTTTTTAGCAGGTATAGAATGTTTGTAGGTCGATTAAAAAGAAAAAAACACTAATTTGTTGAAATTCAAAATCGTGTAAGTAAGTGTAATATTTAAAATGCATATCTTTAATCTTGATGAATAAGAAAGGGGTTGTCAATGGGAATGATATGATTTTATAATGTTATAATAAATATAGTTTTTGATTTTTTTTTGTTTATTTATTTATTTTAGTAAATACTCAAAAACTTAGAACTTCAAATCCTGTAAAAATGATTTTAGAGAATAATATATTCACATTCAATGTAAAAAATAAAACATATATGGCGTTTGGGTTTATTTGGCACTCAAAGACTTATTCCAAATATAAATTGAAACATCAAATCCAATTCTACTTTTAAAAATATGAAGATTGTGTACTTTTGTCAGTATATAAGAGGTTTAAGTTATAGAATGAGTGAAACGACAAGTATAAAATATGAAATAAGATTGACAGAAATAAAATGTGTGTTGATTTATTTTTCGTGAAATAGGCCACCGAGCCAGCCATTAAGGGTGTTCTATGTGGGGGTGAAATAATGCATTTGTCCGATACAAGAAACTGGTTTATTTCCTACAAAAACCCATAACCGTAAATGGATAAGTGCTACACAAATTGCCCACAAACAAGGCGCCCCGCCAGCTTGAATCAATTCAGACATTTTTTTTACATTTTATACTTGTATATACCTACCGACGCTGGGTGAAAACACGTGTGTTATTTAATAAAAATTGTGATTCTCGCAAATATAAGAATATTTTTCATTAACATATGTTTGTTGATAGTATTGCAGAGTATAAAATCGGACTTGTATTAAAATATACAATTTTGCAATACAAGTATACGACTGTGAAAAATCCTATCGATGATTGAGTACATTATTAAGATAAGGAAGTATTATGCGAACTTAAAACTGAAAAAAATGGTTATAAAATTTGGTGATAATACAATTATTTGTACTCTCAAGTTTTTAAATAAACACCTAGCAAATATACAGTTCACTGATAATGAAGGAAGGAATGTCTTATTTCGTTTACTTTTAAAAATTAGTTATCAAACCTTACTTCCTTAGTTTTGTACCTTTTATACTTATATATTAGTTTTTTAAATCAAATTTTCGGGTAAGTACAGTGTTGGCACTGCATTCAGAAAGTTAATATTTACGGTTTTGTCAAAAAACATATTATATTTTTGTGTTATATGTGCGGTTTACTAAAAAGGAAGAAAGGTATAAAATGTTATATAAAAAATATGTTCAAATTCCATTTATTGACAACTGATTCCTTAACATTGTAATTTATGAAGATTTCATCATCATCATCATCACCACTCTTGGCTCTACAACCCCTGATGTGTCTGGGCCTCCTCAAGAGTCTTCCTCCACTCATCTCGGTTTAATGCCAGCTCTCTCCAGTTCAGAAGCTCCGTGGCAGAAGTGTCTTTAAGGGCGTTGTCTCTCCAACTTAATTTTGGCCTTCCTAAGCTCCTATCGGCCTTGAGTTCAGCAGGGATTTCCACATGACCCAGCCACCGAAGTGTTCCCAGGTTTATAAATTTTGTGACGTTTAGTGCCTCACACAAAGTATAGAGCTCATTTTTGTAACATCAGCGCCAAAGTCCATTTTCTACAACCGGTCCGAAGATACGCCTCAAAATTTTCCTTTCAAAAACGTCCAGTGCTCTCTCATTTCCTTTAGTAAGTACTTACGTCATAGCTGCGTACATGAGAACTGGCCTTACAAGCGTTTTGTGCGCTAATATCTTGGTGTTTCTGTTATGAAAATTGATTTTTTTTTTTTGTACCGTACGACGTAGGCATTGAATAAAAGTTCTTCAACAGAATGTTAGTAAACTTAGTAAAAACCACTACCAGATTTACGGTCTACCGGTTTCGAGACGTACCCGTCTCTTCGACGGTTTCTCTATTGTAATAGTGGTGATAGTTTGACAATACTTTGATTGGGATGTATAGTGTTGTGAATGTAGTAGTGTAGTGTTGGTCTTGACGAAGAGACGGGTACGTCTCGAAACCGGTAGACCGTAAATATGGTAGTGGTTTTGACTAAGTTTACTAACATTCTGTTTGATGTCTAACCACAAAGTTAATGCTTTAAATATTAATAATATTAATTATAAAACTTCTTCAAGTGAACTTAAAAAACATATCATATTTTCTACTTTTCTCACGGTACCATATGATGAGTTAATATCTAAACTAAAAAATTTTCTGTGGTTATTTTAATTGACAGAGAATTTTCCTGATTTTTCATCCCTTAAGTCGTAAAACGTTTGTACTCAAAGTATACATATTTATTAAAAGTGGTGTTCTTTATCATGTTGACTACTTAGCACATAAACGATGCCTTAGAATGTGCATCAATTCACTGCCGTGCGGTTTACTTCCGTGATGGCTTTTACTTTAAAACGTCATGTACTAAATTACTAACATCTTCTGGGAAATTGAAACGGGACACGGACAGATATTCGGCTGAAACAGAAAACTTTTGTAGGGAAGATTTTCAAAATTTACCCAGAAACTTTACCTAATATACAGAAAACTACTAAACACTGACACGAATGCAAAAAAATACTTTAAAAACGACACCTTAAATCTATAATCAAATTTCATCAAGAAATAAATCCATTATTATATGTTTATAGGTATAATAGTTAAAACGCATTTTTTTTAGTTTAATTCAATTTTAAAACATGGTACTACGACATTAAGAAAAAAGTTGGAATAATCAATTAGAAGTACAGTAAAATCTATTGGTCGTAAGAGTATTTGGTTACTTAGTACGGGGTGCTAATCGAAAACTTGACTTATTTGCATTAGGATATATAGTTTTGGCGGGTTAGTGTGTAGGAGTTTAGGAGAAAATGCCCACCCGACCAAAGGCATCTTCTTGTGTCGGCGTGTGACTTTTAACATGCGAGTGACACGTGGCACGTGTGAGAAGATTCAATAGAAGCAGGATGAGTAGATGGATACAGAGCGTTTATTATACTCTGCGTTATTTTATTGGTAACAATTTAAAGATGTGGTGTTGAGTACAAACATATTACAGACAGAGTGAATGAACTGATTAGCTGCATCAAGCCTGTGATTGATTGATTTCGCTCAATGTCACACGGAGTCTTTTATAAATGAAACGTCTTTAAAATAACCATTTTTTTAGTATACCTATATTACTAACAATTGATTAAGAGGAGGGCTATATACAAAACCGGACACCGATAAAAAAAGGTTCATTAGAATGATTTTAAATGCGTAATAGCAATATTAAGCAATTCCTATTAAATAACTTGACTCTGGAAATCTAGACAAGTCACACGCCTCATACTGTTGGACTCAATGCCTTTTTATTTTCACTTTGAGCTGTTCCAAGATTTTTTTATGCATCTTGATCACAGTGATTCATATTGATTATCTCGATCGGTTACGTAGTCTCACAACTAAGTTTATATTTAAGTTTTGTTATTTTCATATGATATTATTATATTTTACTTTTCCACTTTTTTATATAATTATTTTATACCTAGTCTCACTCCAAGTTTATTTTTAAGTTTTGTTATGTCGATATATATAATATTATTATTTTTAATGCATATATTTTATCCGTTTTAAATTATACCCATAACTAAATATGCAATCTACTTATGCAAGAAAATGGAAAAGAAACGTGCCGACAAGCTGTATAAGGCTTGGCACGATCTATAATAATAGAAAATATGTATAAAAATAATGAAAAAAAAAAACTTTTATGTTTTTAAAATTATAAAGAAATGGTTATTAGGCTAGACATTTTATACGTGGCTTTTGTGGTTACACGAATGTATAACCACGAGCGTCACAGAACATTAGAAATGTTTACATAATGGTCTTGGTCCTGCTATATGAGAGGGATTGCGTACTCATCTGATCTAGCTAAATGTCGCACCCGCCGTAATCTCCTTACCTTTCTCGGGTTTCAAGATTTTAAATCTCCATTCTTAATTCCATGAAACTTGTAATTGAATACTTAAATTTTCAAACATATGATAAACTGCGCAGTGAAATCATAAATGTAATACCTCAATACGTATAAAAATGTCCACCGCATCATTAAAGAAAAACGTTAAAAAATAAATAATCCATTAAAACGTTAAAAAATAAAAGTCTGACTTAAGAAGCTAATCCAAACCATGTCAAAATTTGTCCATAACTTCTCATCAACGTCACTCCATGACCCATAAATATTAAAAGCAAACACCTAAAATTATACGACGAACTACCCGCTCGGGTGGGTTGTTTGCAAACTCATCATTTGCAAATACATAAAACAAATATTCCTTTCATCAGCTTGTAATTTTCTCCCTCCTAAATACCTAAGATATGAATGAAGTTTGCGCAAGGGGTGGTCGGTTACCTTGGTCCTCGGTCGTATTTCATGGAAACTCGGCTCGCGACTATTTCACGGCGAGATCAATTAGGGGAAGAACGGTTTCATCCCTCACCATATAATGAGATTTATGTGTGCATACAATTTTCCCGAAGGAATTTTATTTTACTCTGTATGGTAATAAATTTTAGATCGTAAATTCACTAATTTAATAAGAATGTACATAAATTGTTCGAACATACTTCAAGGTACGTTGAAAAACAATTTACCGACAATTTATCGAATAAATATTTCTTGTTTTTGACTTAAGCTTTCGTTGTTTGTCGAAAAAACCTTATTTTGAAAATCTTTACTACTGATTGCCTATCCGATACAACTAATGAATTCTGCTCCAGGTCCAGAATGTTATGAAAAATCGCGAGGATAACATAGTAAAATCTGGGCACATTTTAATAATGACCTTGGCAGCCATGCATTTTACGTTGTAATAATTACAATGAAGAGGTTCTCAGCAGGATCGATGAAACCAGGCACATGATGAATACCATCTCGAAAAGGCGTGCAAAATGATGGGTCATACCTTACGCCATGAAAATCTGCTCAACATTATACTGGAGGGAATGGTAGAGTGAATGATTGCCAAAGGGCGCCCTTGCCGTGAATATCTTGAGCAAATGTGCCAAGATATGAATTGTGCCTCCTACACAGAGCTGAAGAGGATCGCCGGAGACCGAGCAGAATGGAGAAGGGGATTTGTTTTGCTGCAAACCAATCCCACGGATTGAAACCCAGGAGGGAATTATATTTAAAAAAAATTAAATGACTGACACACACACAAGGCCTAAATGAGTTGCTCGATACATACGACAAAAGACTCGAAAATTTCCATATAATCTCATTAGAAAAAAGACGAAAAATCACAGACCTTATGACACTCCACAAAATAGTAAACAACAAACTAGACTCGCCCTCAATACTCTCACAAATAGATATTAATATACCTGCCCGGTCTCTGAGATCCCAAACAATATTCCACACAAAGGTCTACAACACCAACATAGGTTATTTCTCTCCTCTACCTAGAATGCTAAACCAGTACAACGAGGTCACGTCATGTAACCCCAACATTGACATATTTCACATGACACAACCTCAGTTTTCAGAGAGAAATTATATCGCTCCTGACCGAAAATAGTTTGAGCGTGTAAGAGGGACTCTTCGGAAATCAACTTAAACAAAAATTTTATAGCCACAAAGCGCGGGTACACATTTTCTGACTTAATTGACCTGGGAGCCTACATGCCTATTATGTCGTGCGGAGAATGTGAACTTCGTTCATCTTGTAATCACTTACTGTAATATACTTATATTGTATAATGTATTAATGTTTTATTTAAATGTATCATTGTAAATTGTAACTGTACTAATCACCTTGTCCTAAATGAATGACCATAAATCCATTAGGGTCATTCTGACCTGTCGATAGTCTTTAAATTAAAAAATTTAAAAAAATAAAAATAAAATTCTCCTATATCGCATTCTTAGATTTTTTGCGTAATCTCGGCTCACCAATGCCATTGGCTTTTTCGTCCTTAATATGAGCCTTTTTATTCGGTCAGATTTTACTATAGTGTATCCTCGACATTCTAAAAGGGTTCCTCCTCCTATAGAGAAGATGTATGTTGAAAGTACGTGCTTTCACCTTGCTCGTTATTTGGTGAACGTTTTTTTATCTGGCCCTTACTCTTTACTTTCTTCTCCCAAGATTTTCTTCAAACACATTTCTCCCTTTGATTTTAGATAAATATTGTCTATGAACTATGGACCCCTTTTTGGACAGTCTTCAGAAACACCTTCTAATTTAGATTTCTCGATACTTTCCATCCTTATTCCATTATATCATTTAGAAATACTTCATTATAATACAATTGTTCATAAAATACAATCATTCACATTTCATTTATGAAAGAACTATATTAGGTGTAAGTTTTTAAGAATAGTGTTCCCAAATTTCAGTTTTTATGCATAATAACTTATTTGTCATTAATTATCTGTTTTTTATATCCAATATAATATAAATCTTCAATTTCAAGCTACAATCCTAATTTCCAAAAAAAGAAAAAAATACAGTTTGGAAATTCCCAGGAATAATCCAGGAATTGAATTTCCCAGGAACAAATCGTAATTGCATTACTTTGTCGGTCATCAAAAGTGCATCAAATGCATACGGCCTCATATAAATTTATGTGACTGTGTGACGCAAACCATTTTCATTATCGTCGTGAAACTCCCATACGAAATGACATTTTAAGAAATTGAATTCTTGCGTGGAATAAAATTCCTTGTAATAAAATCATTGTGAGAGTGCTTTTAATTACTTGTTATAATATTAAGGTATTTTTTGTGAGATAATTCATGCTAGATAAGGCAAAGGCGATATAATTATTCTTATATATATAAATATTCTTGTAAATAAAATATTAATTTTAAAATAAGATTATTTATTACCTATACATTTTCACACTTATTTAATTGATAACAAAAAGCAATCGAATAAAGACTATCGCTTGGCGTTAGGGCCTCCTTTGAGGGCTGTTTATAAAATAAAAAGGGGAAACCGGGCGTTCGATAGTAAATAAATACGATAGACAATAAGTACGATATTTATGTGCAAATATTCTGAATATCAGTATAAAGTGTTCCACGTACGAGTGATTAGTGCGAAATAAGTGTGAATTTAAGAACAGTGCTTCAGTTAAATTTGTGTCCAGTGACTTTGTTCATAATATAAAACATAAATTAATTTCAAGTGTGACATGACAATAAGCACTTTTAGAAGTTTTACTTCTTCTTTATTTTACAACTTGTTCAAAAATATTTTAACCAGTGACAGATTAACCGTTAATTGAGATTTGTCTGATCGCAACTTAGTTTTAGCAATTCGAAGGGCAACCATCGGCACTAGAGAGCAGTTATATCTAAGTTATCACTCATTGATACGATCAGAGACAAATCGCAAATAACTGTACCGAAAATAATTGATTAAAATAGCTGTTTGACTATCATTACACTCTACTACTACTCCATATCTTCACGACCCAATTAGGACCTATGGTTGATGGTCAAATCGAAAAAGGAAATGGAGCACCAGATCTCTGTTCAGAATGTCGTTCCATCTTTACTTGAATATATCAAAAGATAGTGGTACATTAAGGATCCTTCGATAAATATTGCTAAATGGAATTCAGGGTCTTGATACATATATTTTTACTCTGAAAAGTGAATACACCACAAACCAGAATGATTATCTCATACCAGGTCATGTGTTTTCAATATTTTTCTAGCAAATCTATTTGGTTGATTATGATTAATACCTAAGGTAATTACTCGGTTTTATTTTATGATTAATAATACTATAAGCAAGCGTCTCTTAATGAATGTGGGTGTCCAACCGAAAATTGGATAACTGTTACATTTCAGGAATTCGAAGGTCTCTGTTTATGTTATAATAATGTACATGCTTTAATTATATTCATTGTTTAACCATTTAATATAATTTTATAGAAGTATACACACACGAGGAGTACCTGAACAATTAATTCAGAATTTTTACATATAAACTTATCAAGCAGGTGAACACCATTAATGGAAATGTATCTGGATGAATGTCGTGTGGTCGGAATGAATAAGAGAGATTGACTGAATAAGAAAGTGAATGAGTATAAATAGGAAGGAGCCATATCGACGCGCTCTCTTGCTTAATTACTACCACGTCAGTAACAACTTATTAAGCTACCTTTAAATCGTATTTATATTGTATTCTGGAACTCCACTGTTATAAGTAAATAAATTATCTTCAAGCGGAACACCAAATTTATCTGGATCCCCGATTTTATATAAGGTTCTCCATGGTTTAGAGGACGAGAACATAACATTAAGTCTATTGAATTAAGATTTTCTGAGACTTTTCTGGTGGTAAATATTTGTGGGACTGGTAGAGAAGAGTAAGAAGAAAACGGGTTGTTACTGAAGTTACATTAAGTTGAAAGGTTAGAAATGTATTCACAAATAGGTACTTAGAAGTTGAGATGGTTATTGTCGCGGAGTTACATTTAATAATTAAATCACGAATTCGGAGAACTACTGTTAAGACTTGACTGCAGCGGGAGAATAGCTAAAAGGGAATGGACGCTTTACAAGAGCAGCAGGGAGTGTGAATCTTTTCGTCACGGTGTTCATTTTGCTGACTTCCGCCATGTTTTTGAAGCCTACATTCAATATTTCACGCAAATTTGTCAGATAGTTTATGTTTGTATTTGAAGAAAACTATTTTGACTTTTGTATAAACGTGGATGAATAAGAATCTCAGATATAAATTAAACATTATTTTTTACGTGTAAAAAAGCATTAAAGAAATTGAGGAAAAGTTATGTACTATGGTGATTCTGCTCTGTCCTATGGAACGATTTGTAAGTGGTTTTAAAACTGGTAATATGAGCACGGATGTCGATGAAGTCTGGGGCCGTTATTTACCATAACAACCTCGGAAATGGTACAGTTACAGTAAAAATCTCAACTAAACGGGTAGTCAATATTTTGAATGAACATTTTAATATGCAAAAGCTGGTGACACGATTGCTTAATGCTGATCGAATGCAAGTCAAATCGCATTACAATTTCTAATCAACGTTTGGCTATGTTTGAACGTAATTCGATGGAATTTTTTCGTCAATAGGTAAAACTTGGATACATCATTATACTCCAGAACAATAGTACATTCAAAACAGAAACCTCTTCCAATGAGCGTGCTTCAAAATCTGTTGTTTCGGACACATTTTTTTGGGATTTTTAATGTGTTAATTGACAATTTAAAAAAGCAACGAATGATATCTGCCCAGTATTATGCTGATTTTCTGTCATTTTTCGTTTCTGACTGAAAGAAAAAGCGTATTTATACAAGAAAAAAGTGTCGTACGGTCACAATAACGTTCGCTCTTATTTGTCCGCTATTTCAACGGCTAAATTAATCGAATTAGGTCACGACTTACTGCCTCATCCACCACATTCGTCCAAACTAACTCCTTGTGATTTCTTTTTTCCCAAATTTGAGAAAATGGTTCGATGGAAATACAAATTCGGTACAAATAAAGAGTTGACAGCTGAAACCAATTGCCTATTTTGAAGAGTTTCCGGAACATTAATTTTTAGATGGTTTAAAAAAAAACGAAAACAAATTTCAGAATATTTTGAGTTTGTTCAAATGTTTCAGATTTGAACAAACCCAACAGTACTGGATTTCATGTCACATAGACATTATTAATAAATTAGGTTTTTACAATGCATATATGAAGTGTGGTATGTAATTCAAATATATAAAACTTCCAAAAATTAGTAGGCATGTTATATTCTATCATGGGTGGAAATGTCGAATGTTACATTGTGTAAAGTGACCACTTAAGCCAACCATACATAAGTCCTATGTACACCCAAAAGACTTATAAACCTACTTTCCCATAAAAAACTACAGTTTCGTCTCTGTGAGACATCTATAATATACATTAATTGAAAAAAAAGTTGTTGTGCTAAGTGTAGAAATTCAAGGTAAAATATGTTTTTTTTGAAAAATTACCCTCCCGTCAAAGCGCCTTGGTCATGCATGACATGGCCAGTAAAATTGAAATTGTGCACTTTCAGTCTGTTTTTACGTCTTGCGATGCACCAAGCGACGGAACAAACTTCTTCAATTCTGGCAAGCCCGCACGTACCTAGCGAGGATATTTTCGAACACGGTCTGGCAAACTATCCCACATGACTGAAGGGAAAACTTTTATCGACGAAGATGCTATGAACGGAGTTCAAACAAAAGATAAAACGTGATGATACGTCGTGTACCTTCGCAACGAAGGATTTATTATGATTGAAACATTATTAACATTATCAATGTGGCGTACATATATCAAAGCGCCATTAAACATATGGGATCCACATGTATAGTGGCGATTTTGTATTTATACGCCACAAACGATACGATTTCATAAAAGGAAATATTAGGTCCTTACATATGAAATTGGCGTTTAGAATGGGAGGAACATAAAGCCGATTTTTTTTAATTATAATATATTTATTTAATCAAAGTATGTACCATTGCTATCTATGCACTTTTGCCATCTCATAGGTAGTTCATCGATCCCTTTACTAAAAAAAAGCATTCGGACGGGAATCAATAAAATCTTTGAAGGCGGTTTGGACTGCCCCATCGGAGTTGAATTTTTTCCTTTGCAAGAAGTTATCCAAATTTCGAAAAAAATGGTAATCTGTTGGGGCAAGGTCCGGAGAGTACGGTGGATGTCTTAGACATTCCAATTGAAGCTCCTCTAATTTGGTAGCCGTCTGTTGTGCAGTGTGTGGTCTAGCGTTATCATGAAGCAGCAGTGGCCTAGAGCGATTAACCAGCCTCGGTTGTTTAGCAGCTAGCTTTTCCATCATGGTTTGCAGTTGCTGACAATAGACATCTGCCGTAATCGTCTGGCCAGATTTAAGAAAGCTGTAGTGAACGACACCAGCACTAGTCCACCAAACGCTCACAAGTAACTTTTTTGGAGTCAATTTTCGCTTGGGGCATGGTTTGGCTGGTTCGGCAGGGTTCAGCCATTGCGATGAGCGCTTCCGATTATCGTACAGAATCCACTTTTCATCACAGGTAATGATTCGATTTAAAATCCCTTCATTATTGTGCCGGTTGAGTAATGCAACGCAGCAGTCAACGCGCGTTTGTTGATTTGCTTCACTCAATTCGTGAGGTACCCACCTTTCAAGCTTTTTTCACCTTACCAATTTGCTTCAAGTGGATTAAAACAGTTTTATCACTAACACCGCAGCCTACAGCTAACTCGGATGTGGTTTGCGATGGATCCGCTTCCACAATAGCCTTCAATTCTTCATTATCAACTTTGGTCTCCAGCCGTCCACGGGGCTTGTTTTGCAGGTCGAAATTTCCAGAACGAAAACGTTGGAACCAAAAACGCATTGTGTTTTCTTTTGCGGCACCGTCGCCATACACATCATTAATCCTTCGAGCCGTTTCTGCAGCATTGGTGCCACGGTGGAACTCGTACTCGTAAATAACGCGATATTTCAAGTTTTTCATTTTGTAAAATGAGTGACGCAAAGAAAAAAACAATTGAGGAAAAAACAAATGAATTATAATTTTCAAAACACAAATACATGAGTAAATAGCTGTATAAATTTGGATTTGGATATCCTAACCAAAGAGAAGATATTTGAGATCAAATTTTCTAGTACGGCAAAACGCCAATTTCATATGTAAGGACCTAATAAATTATGTTCAAAGATTTTTTCCTTGGTATAGTTTATTAACCCTAGATTGTAAAACATATTATCAAGTGACAATGTCACTAAATATTAGACTGACAGACTAAGGAAATGACATTTTAATATTTTTTAAATAATTATATTTATTAGTAAAAATAATGACTTAAACAATTAATTAAATAACATTTATTAAATTTACCTGAAGACTATTTTAAAGCTGACTAAAGTGATTAATTTCTTTCATTGCAAACTGAAATATTGCGTTCACCGCAAATGGCCTTGATGAAGGACCAAAGAGGTTATAAAATTGGGTGTAAATCCTGATAGTGAGTCTCCAATGGTGATTTTAACAACGATACTTCGAATACCTCGGTAAGTCTTCGACGAATATTCTTTGGTGACACTTGGCGTCTAATTATTTGAAGATTGATGGTTATTGGTTACAAAATTGGTCACATTAATAGGAAAATATATTTTTCCATAGATTGAAAAACCAATAAGAAGTTAATGTAATGCCTGCTTAACCCTTATGTTACTACCCGGGTACCCGGGTACCCATTTCCGACGTCAAGTAAAAATAATTTTATTCATAAACTCTTGATGCTTTTGTCCGCCCGGATCCCCATTATTTGAGGTATTTGTAAGGGATTTATGTATTGTTTGATGTAATTTTATTTTTAAAAGGGTATTTTATATGAATTTAAACTTGTCTAGTCCTCTGATTACTACCCAGGGTACTCGGGTACCCATTCGGTATTAATATTCTCATTCAGTGATAGACATCAATTTTAATATCAGATTTCGTTTTATTGTAAAAATTAATCATGTTCAGTTTGTTTTTGAGTTCTGACGTTACATCACCACGATGCGCAGATGATAAAAGTATAACTTTCTTCAGTTTTTTTGGCACACAAGAATATTTTTTTACATTATCATTGGATCCAAATAACAATCCTTTACTTTCACCGGAATATACTTTTTATTTCGTTTCTATGTACCAACGGTTGGCATATTCTAAGATAAAATAATATATTCTACTTTGGCATATTACACTGGACATTTTTCCATGACTTCCTTTGGGAAGTCATGAAAAAATGTCCAAATACGTCCACAGCCTTTGAGCGGCCAATTCTTTCACGTTAGTGAGTTTCTCGTCCATATGTTAATTTTCCGGTGTATATTTAGCCAGTAAGAGGATAATAATTTTCTGCATCACATATCCACCATACTTTTATCCCCTATTTGGCGGATTATATCCCCCTAGACTGAATGTATTGCATAAATTGTATACATCCGCTGTAGAAACTGATTGCTCATTGATTGTAACAGTTGGGTTGTAGAATCTATATACGCTGAAAATTTTTGAATTCAGTAACAACCATACATATTTCACGTATCGACGCAGCTCTATCTTCATTCAATCAGTATTTAATCATAAGCACCATTGAAGCGAGGAAATACGACTGGGTATAAATTACATTTGAACAAATCAAAAATATAATCTGTATTTAGGTAATCAGCACCATATATCAGAATACCCATGAATGCATTTAACTCGAACGAAGTCAAATGCTTCCAATGTGGTTTGTTAGTACGATCATGTACGTTATACTCAATATATATTTTCCTGGCCTCTTTATTGGTGTGACAGACATAGTATCAACAATTTCTGGTGTAAAAACACATTTGAATGTAATACTAATACATAATGCTTTTCTTGATCCGTGTAAATCACTTCTTTGCCGATGATGAATGATATAATGTGGCATAATTTTGTCAGTGGTTCAATACTATCCTATCTTATTTTTCGCGTGATGTGTCTATATACAGTCCATGTCGTCTACTTATAATAATATAGTCCATGTCGTCTACTAATTTTTCATCGTCACCTTCTGTATTTGAAATTCATTTTGATCCCATTGAAATCCAATCTTCGATCTTGCTATTCAAAAAAACCTCTGCATTTAAGACTGTATCGTTACACAGTAATTGGAGTAAACAATCTTTTTTCAGAAGCGCTCTTTCAACAAAAAAATATAATATAATTAATTTATATCTTGATTTTATTTAACGTGAAAATATTAATAAGAACACATCAAGGTTATCTCAAATATTACCATTTTTAAAATTTCTTAAATTTTAGTGAATTTGAAGAAAGTTGAGACGATGAAAACTTAATTGTTGTAAACATATAATAAATTTGAACTGTAAATAATATACAACATATAATAAATTATAACTGTTATAAATATATAATAAATAAATTGCACATGAGACATGTCGCACTTTACTAAGATAGCTAGAATTGAAGATATAAATGAAAAATTCAGTCAAAATGTACTAGTCAAAATCAAGCAAATTGATAAAAATCAGGTATAAAGGGATACAGATATCGTTATGTGAAGCAGTGACCTTCAAGGAAGCTATTTGATCATTATCTCAATATCAATTTGCGATATACAAAATAAAAGAATGCATGGGGAACGTCCATCCAAGTAGAGTACCTAGGTACCCTGGGTAGTAACTAGTGTGAAAAATTCCGGGTAGTAACATAACGGTTAAAAGCGTAGTATTATTATTATTAGTAGATAAAATAAAGAATGTATCGATGAAATGGTTTTGTCGTGTGAAATGCATGAATGAGGAAAAGATAATATACGAGGTAAATGTAAAAGGCATCAGGAAGAAGACGTCCGATCCACGAAAGACCTGGCATGATCAGCAGTATTTTTTAAAACTAAATACACATGAATGAATATCTACTTGTACAACTATTTTTTAAGCTATGCCTGTGTCAATATAGATTATTCTAGTGAGACAGGCATAGTACAACCCAAATTGTTTACTCTATGAGATTAAAAATTAATAAAATATTGAAGGATGACCTTGTTGAAAGCTTCAACAAGGTTTGTATAGGGTATTTGGACATAGTAATATATACGAGGCAAAAGTGGTGAACAAAGATGAAACATATAATTGACGAACCCAAAACAAAACAATATTAAACTTATTTTTAAAAATAAAAAAATCGCGATTTTGAGATCAACTGATCAGGTTATCAACTAAAGATCAGTTGATAATGGCAAAAACTGCCGAAACGATCGTTAAATTCTAAATAAATCATCTGAAGGAAACATTCTCGTTTGATGTCATTTTCTAGATTTTACTAAGATTCCTTCTTTTCCTATCATACCTTGTTTTTACAGTAGCTAAGCTGGTTTTTAATTATTTGAATAATTTGATTGAATTTTAACAATCGATACAATTTAAACAAGCAATATCACGTGTGAGTTTTTTGGGATGGCGAAGCATCATGCCTACTGTATAAAATTATCCTGGACTGTCTGGGAGAGTCAGTTCATGCAACGCTCATGATTGTCTTTGAAAAAGATGCCTGTTGAAGCAAATATTTGATTTCTCACACGAAGCAAACACATTGTGGTGAGACATAATATCTTAAACTAAAATAACTCTTTATTTAAAGATATTTGATTTCTGTTCTTTGTATTTTTTTTTTTAAATATAAGTTTCTTTCTTTGTGCTCTTTGTTATTTTTTACCCCGTTTTTTGCACCCTTAATTTACATGTGCCATTATTTTTTATAGTAAAATTACTATACTAGAAATTCATTTTGTAGAATTTCTAACCATTGCTATCACAACAATTTATATTTTATAATTCAGATACATTATAGAAATATCACAGAGATGCATGTGGAAGTCTATTTGCACGATGGCCGAGAGCTTACAACCTGTATGGGCTAGCTTAAGTGATCACTCTGAACAATGAAACATTCACCAATTCCATCGTAAGAACATAAATTAATAATTGCTTATGTCATGCTGCAATGTTCCCCCTGCACGCCCCTGTTAGCATCACAATATCTCGCCTAGTGTCAATATAATAAAACAAAGGATATTTTTGCTACAGCATCCCTAATGGATGTGACGGGACCGCAGACGCGAGGCTCGCTCACTGAGGAAAACCCATTTTCTACTTTCCGCCGAGGGGACCAACTTAATAAAACCAATTTGCAGTATTTCTATAAAAACGTGACTGTAATGCTAAAAAGCATCAAATATTTATATAATAGACCCAAAAAGCTCCCGTCAAATTTACTCTGACAATTTATTAGGATAATTTTATTCTTATTTTGTTGATTTTATATTTATGGGAATCCAACTAAATTAACTAACAATCAAGTCATAGGCAGAGAAGATAGAACGCCATATTCTTCTATCTCGACACACCGCTTTTGCTTCGGCTACATTCATACATGCTCTACGGTTGTTGAAGCTTTTAACAAGGCAATCCTCCAATACTTGTTGTATCTGATCATACCAGGTCTTTCACAGACACCCTCTATTCCTTTTGCGTTCAACACTCGCCCCATATATTTCCTTAACCATCCTTTCCTCACGCACACGTTCTACATGCCCAAACTATCTCAGCACTCCTTTCTTTATTCTATCTACCAAACTACAGCCAGCATTATACACACTTCTAATTTGTTCATTCCTCATATATCGACCAAATATATTCCACACAAGCATCTTAGTGACTGCACTTCTACCACATTCAGTGCACTTCTACCTACATTCTACAGCATTCAACAACACTCACCCCATATATTTTCTTAACCATCCTTTCCTCACGCACACGTTCTACATGCCCAAACTATCTCAGCACTCCTTTCTTTATTCTATCTACCAAACTACAGCCAGCATTACATACACTTCTAATGTGTTCATTCCTCATATATCGACCAAATATATTCCCACAAACATCTAAGTGACTGCACTTCTACCGCATTCAGTTTATCATCATTCCTTCTTTGCCAATTCCACTTAATTAATGCATTACCAAACTCTGTAATCCCCAGGCTATACTCATTAGGGAATGAACGTGCGGATGTGGTCGATATTTTTGCTGATAGTATAACTGTGTATAGGACTAAATTTAAACAATTCTTTACGTAACTAAACGGTAACGGATAAATATATTTTTCTCTTCCTTCTTCCTGTTTAAACTTCTCTATTTAATTTACACAAATCTATAATATGTACTTGAAACTTTTTAACTGCAATCTAAATTTACAGAAATCTATTATATTATGTACTTGAATCTTTTTAGCTGTATATTTGTCTTATATGATTTTTTAATTTTATATTTTGTATATTTTGTAAAAGCCCATAAGGGCGTTATATATATAAATAAATAAAATTAAATTAAATTAAACTTCCATACATCACAGTAGGCACTATAATGCCATTATGTACCGCTAGTCTTGCTTCTTTTGACAGATTCTTATTGGCCATAATTACATTTAGAGCACCTAACAGTATGATTAAAAACCACGCCACATATGAGTATCAAATAGAAAATGAACATACGCGATTTAAAATAAGCATTTTTCTTCAATACTTCAATACTGGTTCTTTTGTAAAATGCTGAAAATTTGTTTTATAATTGTCAAATAAATTGTTTTCATACTATTGTAATTACCCTTTATGTTGTAATTATTCATTGCAAATTAAATGAAACGTAAATTCAATTGGCTCAACACCACTATATTTTTAATATCTCGGAACCATTATTCCTGCTTCGGAACAAAAAGTTACAAACTTAAAATTATAATAATGTGCAGTTATATTTTTAGTTACATGTGTACATTTTATATGACCTTATTTTCAACGTTCAAATAAAAAAAAATTAATTAATTAAAATCATTTTTTAACCACTTAGAGTAACTTTACGTCTATCGGTTTCGCGAACCATCTTTTGGAAACAGGTCACACGTTTAAAAAAGAAAACGGTATCGAGATTCTTCATGTAAATAATAGATTGCGTTAGATTGGATAACATAGAAATATTAGATATCAAGAAATACCTGAACACTAAAGCCAATATATTTAATAACAAGATAAACTTTAAAAATACTGCGTTACTTGATATATTCCCCTTTCGATGTTAACCTTCACCACAACTGTAGCATACTAATTATCCATTACTTATTCTAGCACTAGTTTGCTAGGATAAGTAATGCGTCCGTCCTGATGAAGATACAGAGGTATCGAAACCGATAGGTTATGCAGTTATAATTATTTATTTTTATCTACCTACGTTCTGATGTCTTATATGAATAATATTCTGGAGCAAAGATATTGTAAAATTTTATTGAAATCGATTCATATTATTTTTAATTTTTGGTACATTCATATAGTTTTAGTTCATTTGTCATCATTTTAATGTAAAAAACTATATTTTAGTCCATAGTTTTATTTTTTATTTAACAAATTAATAGCAATCGTAAGTATTGATTAGTATTTAAAAAAATCTAAAATATTATACGGCACAAATTAGTCATCTAGCTTGATTAATATAATTTTTTTTAAACCTATTCGAATAAAGGCACGTCCAGACATAAATATTAATAACAACTTATCTTGAATTAGACCATAAAATATGAATAAGTAAATTATATTGTCTACATCAATATCCGAATTCCTTTCGAATATCTTTGTTTTTCAAGTCACAAAGAAAAATTGAGACATATTTGTTAGGCTTAGTAGGGGGTATGAACTACTCAACCTGATGGTTGTTTATGGGGTTACAGTCTTTTGCTGAAATCTCGTTTTCTTGGAATTCAAATTAATGTATATTTTTTCCGATATATACCATTTTTTCTAACTTATTTACTTGTTTACGTATTCTGTCGAGATAAAATATCCATAAAACTTATTTTATTTTGATCTACTGAGAGACTATAATATTATCAGTTCAAAACTTTGGCTTTGGCGGCCCCGTAGCCAAGTAGGCATAACACTGGCTTCTCACTCTGAGGGTTCCGGGTTCGATTCCCGGTAAGTTCAAAATTAATCTATGTGATTTACTCAAGTCTGGATGTTTTTTCATGTGTTTTTCTTCTGTTATTGAGCCTCCTCTAGGCCTGTTGATAAGTAAAATTATAAAATGATGCAAATTCTTTGTTCTGGTTAAATGGAATCCTTCATAAGCGATAAATATCAGAAAACAGATGAACGCAAATTATTTTTTCAAAATTAGCAATCCGTTCTGTAATAAGGACACTAAGTTGTCAAAATGACCCTGTAAAGTGTAAGGAAATACTAGACTGTGCAGTGACTGCGGTCAAAGAGTTTCTTTGGGGTGGAAAGGCATCAGGAAGAAGACGTCCGATCCGCGAAAGACCTGGCATGATCAGTGTATTTTTTAAAACTAAATACACATGAATGAATATCTACTTGTATAACTATTTTTTAAGCTATGCTTGTATCAATACAGATTATTCTAGTGAGACAGGTATAGTACAGCCCAAATGTTTTACTATATGTGATCAAAAATTAGTAAAATATTGAAAGATGACCCTGTTGAAAGCTTCATCAAGGTTTGTATAGGGTATTTGGACATAGTAATATGTACGAGGCAAAAGTTGTGAAACAGAACGAAACATATAATTGTTTGAAACATTTACGAATTCAAAACGAAACACTATTAAACTTAGATTTTTAAAAATTAAAAAATCAGCACTCGATTTTGAGAGTTCAATATTGCAGATTATCACTTTTTCCAGCGGAAGTCTATTTGACAGCTGAAAGCTGATTTGCCATTTTTCAATGAACAGGCCAGAACAGTAAATTGTACAAAATTATTTCAAAAATCTTGGTATCCTCATCATATTTAAACGGCATAAAATATGCATTCCCAGTAAAGCCACTAGCATGGCTATTATCACGATTTTAATGTGTTTTATTTAATTTTAAATTTCTATACCTCTAAAAAAAAACCTCATACGTTTATCAAAAAAAAAAACGTTTTGCATTTATTAAACTCAAACATTTTATGTTTTAAGTGTGTTTAATTTTAAGAATTAATAAATCATAGATCATCGTAATAATAATTAATCTGCCTCATTGCAACAAGAACTTATGGACCACACTTTGATACTGTTTGGGATGCTAACTTGAATCATTAATCTTAAACTGTTTCATTTGTACAATCTATGGACCCATATTTAGCCTAGAAGATATACGAAATTGTTTACTAATGATTAAATTCAGGGTTGCCAAAAAATATTGGGATACTTAATATTTTCGGACAAAAAATATTGGTAAATAAAAAAAATAAAACTTTTAGTTGTGGTCGGTGACACCTAAAAATTATAATTGTAAAATTTTTAAAAACATGTAAAAAAATTCCAATTACCGTAGATAAATATGTGACTTCACAGGGAATCAAACTTGACACTCAAGGCATTACGAGTGCGGTTGTTATGCGTAAAATAATTGTCATAAATAATTAATTGATATAGAAAATTTGTGTTCTAGGAGTTTAGATTAGTCAAGAAAATGGATGTTATGTAGAAGTGATTTTTTAAGGGATTACATGGGTTTGTAAATTCCAAAAAATATCTAATATAAAACATACCAAGAATATTTTCGAAAAGTTTCAAGTCAATCAGAGTAAAACTCAAAGAGAAAGAGCCTTTAAAAATTATTCTTATTAGACACAGCGGGCCGGAAGCGTCGCAGGTATATCGAGGCAGTATATCTGTCTTTCTGAACGGGCAAGTATTCATCTCAGGCATAAGCAAGATGATGCCCTGAACATTGCAACTGCAGCAAAATCCTTGCCATATGGAGCTGAAATCGATGATTTTATGAAAGTTAAAAAAAAAAATTCTCTATTAGGTATATTCCTATATAAAACTTGAATCGTTTTCTTCTCAAAATTCTAATTTTGAAGTCGGTGGACACGATTTCTCAAAAGCAAATAAACCGATGTGGTTACAATTTTTCACACTTTTTAAAGTTAGAATTGTCACGTGATCGAACAAAAGATTTTTTCTTCTTTGATCACAACTTATTTTACAAGGCAATACGGGGCGAAAATTTTATTTTTTTGCATACAACTCTGCCAGAAATTAATATTATTTTTTTTTAAATCCTCCGTTCAATCATGAGCTATACCAGAAAATATGTTTTTATGATTTCAGATAAAGCTATTATGAGTTTTCCTGACCACCGCCATCGCGGGGATAGTATTTTCTAGGGTCTCCGAAAATCAGGTCCAAAAATTTTCAATAAAAAATGTTATTATAATATTTTTTAATGTTACTTTTTTATACGCTTAAAAGTTTAAATTTAATAACTCTTTTATGATATTAAAAAAAAAATAGAAAATATTTTTTTCATTACATTCAAAATCCATGTAACCCCTTAAATGATGGGGTCAGAATACCTAATTCAATTTTTTAGATTTTTAAATTTTAACCGTAAGATTCCTGATTGTTCTGTTGGCTAGTTAGTGTACGCATGTCTCTGACAAGATTAACACGCATATGATAAATATTGGTGAAAGTGATTTAACAATACTATGGTTCGGTGTATAGTGTTGTGAATATATACTGTATGGTTCTGAGGAAGAGACGGGTACGTCTCGAAACCGGTAGACCTTAAATCTGGTAGTGGTTTTTACTACGTTAACTAATATTTTGTTATAAATTTTTTGGTTAGCATAATAAATATTATATATACGATAAATTATTGTAATGGGAGAAAAAAAAATTACTAGAGTGCTTACTCATTCTTATGAGCTCCAGGTTCTTATTCAGGTTTAAATATTCATATTTATACCAGATAGAGTGGGAGAATCAATCTTGTTGAATCGTAATATCAGATTTTCAATTAATTAAGTGTGCACTCCTGAAAAATCTACCTGGTTTAAATCATGACTTAACTAGGCAGCTTGCCACATAAAACCTTGAAATACATTACACTTTAATGTGACGTAAACATTTTACTTAACTAGGCAATGAAATAAAAGTTTACTTACGGAAAGAGATTTAACTAAACGTAAACCCTCCAGGCTTTAACAAATACATTTTGAGTATATCATCACTTAAAATACCTCCCTACGTTTAAGCCAAAATTGCCTTTCTCAAATTTAATCCATTTTCTTAATGAGTGGTTGTAAATTCTCTGCAGCTATGAATTCCACTATTTCAACTTACATAAGTTGGACTCAGAATTATATAGTGCTTATTTTATGTTTAGCTATCATTATCTTCAACACATTTAAAGAAAACTTCATGACAATACTTTACAATTTTTACATAAATTCCCTAAAACATGTACTTAACAGTTATTATATTATATTATATTTATATATTATATATTAAAAAATGCTTTTAAAACAATATGCCCATTTTGTTCTATTATTTTTCGATACTTTAATAATTACATGTGTTCTATCGATTAATATATTTGAATGAAATAAAATATAAAACTTTCTTTTTTGATATTTATAGCGTTAACTTTGTGGTTGGTATTAATTTTAATTAAACTTACTTACCATCACGCCGTTTCTGTATGAGGGTAGGCAGAGAGGATAGAGCGCCACACTCTTCTGTCCTGACATACAACTCTTGCCTCATCCACATTCATACATCTTCGCATGCAAGCTCGCCGGTTGTTCAGGCTTCTAACGGGACCATCTTTTAAATAAACAACTTTGTATTAACTTTAATTAATTCTACGTCTACCGGTTTCGATACCACCGTATCTTCATAAGAATGGAAGCAAGATAACTATCCGTTATCTATTCAATTTTTGAACGGGGGCGTGACTACAGCTATGGTGGGGGTAATTGAGAAGCGGACGCCAAAATGGGGGATATGTCAAGTAACGGGCTATTAAGTATAAATAATAATATAATAAGATTTAAGTAGATATAAACTTGGTTTCTCTAAAATTATTAAAATATTTTACCATTTGTACATGTAGTTGTAGCCAAGGGGTGCAGCTTTAGTTTGGGTTTGGTTCGGACCTATAATATTTTGAATCACGTTTTCTTACAATGTCACCCTGTTAAGTGGTCTCAATAAAACAAAAAATAAAGCAGTCTGTATCTTGTTTAAATATACACAATGAACACAAACGTTACTGGCACGTATCATAAAATAATAATACATCAGGTAGGCAAATTAAAAAGGTTTAAAATTATAAAGTGAAAATTAAGTTAAAAGTAAAAAAAGAAACACCAAAGTTAAAAAACTTCGCTGCCGGCAGGATTTGAACAAATATCCCAAAAGAGAATCTGATTTCATATAAGGTGTCTTAGCCGCTGTGGTAAAGCGGTTGTATGCATATTGCCATATTTAATACAATTTTATTTTAAATATCAAGTTCAAATACACTATACGAGTAATAATATTTAAACCTATGTGCATTCGATGGAGACGCCCATTTATTATAAAATCTGGCGTATCCTGAACTAGGCAAAACTGCTATTTATGTATCTTGACAGTTATGTATAACATTGTAATGCCGCCAATTTTGACATTTTACTTTTAACGGGTTTGAAATTAATAAATTCAATCGATCAGAGAACTCATTGAGTTCAATATTATTGTGTATGTCAAATACAAAACGTCCAAATTTTTCAGGCATAACAATGTTATACAATAACTGCCAAGATACAAAAATATTGCAACCACACACCGTCGAACGGATAAAAAGCCTCTCAATGAACAGATCTCAAGTAGTCAAATCAAATGTATCTCTAAGTAATAGATGAATTTGCAGTCCCCCAAGGTATGGTCCCGAGACCTCTACTCTTTCTCACTCACGTAAACGACATATTTCAGTAAAAAATCAGCGGTGTAATAGCATCCCAAATATAAGAAAATATTTTCTGTTTAAATTGGTCACATATCGATAAATTTAGGCCGTTAATTGAATCTGAGCCATAACTTTAAAAAGCCATAGAAAATAATGAGCGGCCTTATAGCGAGGTATAGTTGTAGTCATTATAGTTATTACGGAATACATCAGAGCTCGTCGAATGCACTATTCATCTTCATTATCTTGAAGTATCATGGTAAACTAACAAAGAGCACTTGACTAATGTAAATGAAGGCTATTTCTGATACAAGCCTCACTTCAGAATGTTTGCTTCTTAAATAGCATCACGTGTCAGATAAATGTAATAATCCGGATTTCATTTTCTGAACAGTGCGAATTATTATTTTTAATAAATTTTTAGTGAATTAGCTACAAGTAATTACATTCATTTATTTCGTATCTATATAATTATATTTTATCCATATGATTAAGCGTAAGCGCTTTAAAAAATTTTAGAAATTGCCTGAAATATAGATCACATCTTTTTTATCTCGGGTAACTGTATATAGCGTCGTCAGTATTTTTGGTGATTTTAGTTAAATGGAGAGTTTAAGTTAAAAAAATATAGTCATTTTTATACTTAACTTGTCGATGACAGATTTTTATACTCTAAAAGTAGTAAAATATAAAATAAAATGAAACTCAATTACAGATAACACAGTTTATGCTTCCCATCCATTCAAATGTTCATAACGCGGAAAATTTGTTTACTGGTTGGTCCTGCAAATTATAATTCGATTATCTATACAGCTCTTCACAAAAGTATTTTACACCTGCAATTTTCTCTTTTCACATAAATTTATGACATTGTACCAAAAGTAAATTATGTCATCCGCAATTTTAATATTTTTTTCTAGATTTAAATCGCTCTTTATCGTAAAGCCATGAAATATACTGAAAATTATTAAGTTGACAACAGAAAACATATTGAAATTAGACCGATTTATATTCGCCTCTTTTATGAGCTGATCATAACATCAATAACTCTGTTAAAAAATGACCTTATTGCTATTTATGCAAAAAAGTCAGTATGGAATTTTTTGCACAACCGCCATTGTTTTACGGTCATGACGATTTATGTATCTCTAAAAACAACAAAGAAAATAAAAAATCTTGACAAATGAATGGTGTACTGTCTGAAATAAAAAGACTGCATTTAATTTCCTTCCAATATAATTAATACAAAAAAAACTAACCCATGTAAACCAAGTTCTTATTATACTCCCTATCTCATTTGTATCGTTTCCGATTTGATATTCTATTAATATTATCCTCTTGCTTTAAGTTCATGTGGAAAATCTATTCCATGTATATTGTTATTCTTAAAACTTATAGAATACTGAAAACGTAATAATTGGTATAGGGGGGCACGGCGTCGGCGAAACCGTCTAATCGGACCCATAGTTTTGAGTCATACTTGGTATACATACTAGTTGAAAACTTTCTCCACGCGTCGGGCTCCTTTCACATTTGAATGGTTTCCAATTCGAAAAACCGTTAAAATTTAGAAAAATCTAAAATTATAGGTACTTTAATTTAAAAAAATTAAAACAATATTTGTTAGCTCATTTTTATCATCGCCACGAGTCTACTTGCAAAGTTTCAGCTCGATTGGATCATGGAAAAAGGGTTAAAAATAGAACCAATAAAATTTCGGCAGACAAGCAGACGCTTGCAGACGGCAGACAATGCTACGAGTTAAAAAGAAAGGGAGTAAAAAAATTTCGCTCACATGGATTGAGCATGTTGTTGAACGAACGAGTAAGGAAATAATGGTAAGAAAAATGTATGACGCAAGTGTTGATGGTAGCAGAAAGGGAAAATGTCAACGGAAGATGTGGCATGATCATATTAACCAGATAATGGAGGATAGTTCTGTTAGAAGCCTCCACAATCGTCGAGGTTGTATGCGAAGATATTTGAATCTAGATGATGAGAGAGTTGTGTGTCAGGACAGAGGAGTATGTCGATCTATCCTATCCTATCTGCCTACTCCAGCGGAGAAACAGCTAATGGTAAGTAAGTAAGTAAACGCAATGACCCGATTCAATATAAAATAAATTGATAAAATATATATAAAAAAATCTTTAAAATGATGAATTACTTTATGAAAACGCTAGGATGACATATTTACTATTAAAACAAAATCCACAATTATTTTCTTACGAACTATACACAATTACAATTACACGATGCACACCAATTTTCTATAAAATAAATTTAATTCCACCTTTAAAACACTTTAGGACTTTTTTGCAACCTGTATTGTTAAAATTTATAAAACGAAGAGATAAACTTAATAAAAGGGGAACAGAAAAAATCAATACACGATCGCGTGATTAATGATCGCTATCATTATAAGTTCGATTTCATCTTCAGCGCTGTCAACGTTCATCAATATATAAAAACACCCTTTGTTACATTTTACCGAGGGGAAGGCAGACGTGACAGCCTCAAAGGCATTTAGAGATATAAAATTTATCGTCACCAGTTATAAAATAATACAGATTTATTCCATTGCGATTATTTGTGCTTAATAAGGGGGAAGAATTGAAGACATTATTCTGATGATTTTAAAAAAAATACTCTTTTTTAAATTAATTTTCCTTAACTTAACTACCTTGGCATTTAGAAAATCTAAGTGATTTAATATTTTTTTCAGTCAATAGTAGAAATCGTGACGTATGTAGGAACTTTTAATTAAGGTGTTAATTATAATTTCCACAAAATAAAATATTCATTCGCCAATGACACCGCTGTACGTCGTGTAGGTGATAACTATTTTGATGTGCAACTAACTAAAGATGAATAATGTGTTAAAAAATGTTTGTACCTGGTTTAATGATTATCAATTAATGCTAAATGTTGATATCTAACTATTGGATGTTACAGTGATACGCTACCTAAGAATACTATAATTAACATAAATAATAAAAATAGTAGATAGTTGTATGTATACATATTGATAGCTGCTTAAAATGGGATGTACACATCCAAGAACTGTTGAAAAAAGTTCGATATTTTAAATTTATTAGCTGTAAGTTAGATATACTTCATGGACACTAAAATGTTAAAAATATTATACCATGCTTTGTTCGAAAGTACCATTAACAATGGCATCATTGCATGGGGCGGTGGCTACAAAAACGCTATCAAACCAATATTCGACATGCAAAAGAGAATTCTCACAAAAATAGGATTAGGGCAGTTTGAAGTATTATTTCAATGAATGTACTTAAAAATTTAATGACTATGATGGTAGATCCAGACATAAATTAAAACAAGTACCCAAAATTACTAAAACAATGTGCTGTAAAAGTCCCTTATATACAGCTACTAAATACTTCAATCTATTACCCACCGAACTAAAAATTGTAACCGAAGTAAACAAGTTAACTAAAAACAAAATTAAAAATGGATAATCGATATATTCGCATTTATTCCATGTTCGCATCTCGATTTAAAAAAAATATTATGTTGATAATGCGCCTATACTTAGATATACAAACATAAGAACGGGTGCGGTCTCGTTGATAAATTCCACGGTTCGGTTCATAATTTTACGTGTGATCTTTTCGACAAAATGGTACATTTGATAAGGGTATTTAAACGGTTTTATTTATGATAAGATTTTTCTCTATTTTTATTTTATTTTAATAATTTGTATGTCAATTTTCTTTTCTTATCAGTAGTACCTACATTAAAATATAATGTGGATTAGGCGCCTGCGTTTATAAATATTTAAGCGCGGGCGCCTGTGTAAATTGCATGGTGTATAACAGGAACTTATTAAGTAAACGGGAGATAGATGAATAAAAGCCGTTACGCTGATGGCTTGCTGGCTGATAATATTCCATGCTTTCTATTTTGTATTGAATAAATTAATTTCAACGGAAAAGAAAATGGTCTGAAGACGAACAATCAGAAAACGCTCTTCGCAATAGACAAAAAGTTGGTGCACTTAGAACCTTATTTAGGTAGCCGCCCCTCACCTCTTCAAAATACCACTTACCAAATACAAAATATACGTTTTTATTATACTTAGGTAGCACAGGTATAGTCGATTTAAGAACAGCCTCATAATAAAATTAATAAAAACCAAAAATTATCAAACCAAATAAATTAATTAATTAGAAAGACATACATAAAAATCAAATCCACGAAAAAATATTTGGCATCTACCGGGACTCGAACCACGGATCTCCCCCTATCCGGGGCAGGCGCGTCATCCAATTACGTTAAAGCGGCCTTGTTCATTTCCGTGAATATATCGACCTTATCTGTAGGTCTCATTTATTAATTAATAAACATTTATTATCCATTTTAAGAACAATCCACTTTTTCTGTTACGGTAGGCACAAATTATTTTGTGTTACTGCCGCTAGAGGACGCCAGAACTAACCGTTCAATTTTTTTTTATTTTTGGATACATTTGATACAACGTACATATATTATATTCAAGAACACATTCTTATTGTAAAGTTGCAATTTTTTCAGAACAAAGTTCTGTGAAATTTACAACCAAATTAATTAATAAATAAGAAAGACATACAGAAAAATCAAATCCACGAAACGTGTTCTTGAATATAACCAAAAATTATTTTCAACATCCTTAGCTTTGTATATAGGTATTAAAATAATTATTTGTAACATTACAATAGGTAAATAAATGTAATATTACAGTAAAATATTGACTCACCTGTACAAGAATAATGAAAGTATCGCCACTGCAACAACCCCAATGCTCAGAAATATACTGAGAATGGCGTACCCGGGTAGCGCTGAAACAAAACAAAAAGTTTGTTCTATTTATAGAATTCGCGCCAACATTGTAGTGTTTCATAATGATCTTCATTAAGAATCGTTTTTAAATTAAAAACTCTTTTGACTCTGCTTGAGTTTATTAGCTATACTCGAGTTTCAGTAACAGTTATTGACAAATGAAAAAGTAATACAATATACAAATATAGGAACATGCTTAGGAGGGAGTAATGAAGTACTGACTGAAGAAGAGGCGGAGTTACGGATGAGCGGAGGCGAAAGGTGGAAAAGCGGTTTTAACGGAAAATTGAATTTTGAAAATTCAGTGATAGTTGAGTTGGTGAATATGATATTACTTGTCAAATCGATATCCGGGCTCAAATTCTAATATAATTGTCTATTGTAAATACATATTTATATTATAGATTGCAATAGTAAATATATCGGACGAAATTCTAGAAATTTCATCATTGGATTAAAAGAATATCATCGTTATCTTCAGAATTCTCAAACCATATAACAGATTATAATCATTATTTTTATTCGTCTACCATTAAACATTTCCATCCCTCGTTAAGGATCCATCCCTCGTAAAGGTAACAAAATGAATAATTTTGAAAGTTAAGAAATAAAAAAGAATTTGAACTGGTGTATTTATTTGTTGAACAATATCACATTTACAAAATCGTTTTCTCTTCTTTCAAATTTCCCGTTAAAGTCCCCCCTCCACCTTTTACCAGTAACTCTGCTCCCTCTTTCTAATTACTTTTTAATTGTACTGCCACCACAACTTATCGATGAGAGTCACTAATACTCTCGAAAGCGATTGTGTCTCCCTTTTGGATGACCGAATAAAAAAAAGAAATAAAATAAAAAATAAAAAAACAAACTCGAGTGGTAATAATAAACTCAAGTAGAGTTATAACAGTGTTTAATTTACAAATTACAAAAAATAAAACAAAAAAGTTTTATACAAAATGTATACATAAATACTGCATAATTTAATTGAATTCATTCAATATATTCGTATAATATACTAAACCATACGTTCTTTGTACGCCCTGTAATGCGTTGTTCCTCTGTCAGCTGTCTTGCCAATGGTTGGCCTTTTTTTAATTGGATATTTTTAGTTAATAACAGTGTAATATTTTAAATAGGTGAAACATATTTACAGTTGTAACAATTAAATCTATTACATGCTACCTCTATAATGAAGCAGAACTGCCCGTGTTTAGAGAGAGAGAGAGAGAATTAACTTTCAGTGTAATATAATAAAAGTAATGTATATAATTCAGACTATAACATATATGTTAGAAATGCAAATGAAATATTTTATTGAAGTAAAAAATATGCACTATAAAAAATATATGTGAAGTAATAATTTAATAAGCATTAACAAATGAATTGAAGTAAGTAGTGCAATAAAATAAATTTAATATTTTACTTCATAACTTCGCCCGATAACTTTATTCCTCTGTATTTAATCACGCTAAACATATTGTGATTTGAACACAGTGATGGATTAAGGAGCATATTGAGCATATTGTAAAAAAACAAATGGCGAAATCGTTTAAAGTAGCGAAAAGTACACATTGTTTTATGTAGAAATATTACACACATAAAATATTATCAAATAATCACTTATAAAAATAATGTATTTAATATTAATACATGTTTAATAATTTATAATATACATATGTGTTTTAAAATTGTCTGTGAATCTCACCACATTCCTTTTGGTACTGGTCGATCTTGCTGTCATTATGGTTGCGCGGTATATTATGTCAAACGCAGGACGAAACGTTGAAATATTTACGTTTTCTCTTAATACGGTTTATCGCTTAAAAAATCTTATTTAAGTTTGAAAAATGTTTATATCTAGTTTGAATCAAGTCGCAGACTTTATATTACGAAAGCACGAAAAATACATATATTGTCTGAAATACTGGTTAACTGTCCTATTCATGTCTTTCAGGTCAGAATGTCGGGTTTCGGACGTCGTTTACTTTATTTTCTTTATTTTTGTCTTATATTTTCCAGAGCATTAATAATTTGAGGACATAAAGGACAGCGGAATTAAAAACAAATATGTCATTATAGGAAAGGTGTCCCCAAGTCAACTATAAATGGTTATTGAGTATGTTTAATACATATCACAGCAACAATCAAAAATACAAAATTAGTGAATCGACTTTTTGCAACATTCCGTTACTGTTTTACAATGAAAGTGTATTTGATAGATCTTTCATTAAATTTAGCTCAAAAATAACCTTTTTAAAATGTGATTGTTCTGTTTTGAGAAATACGAAAAAAAAATTCAGAGTATTAGAAGAAAAAGCTCGACTTTGTATATGATATGAACACAGGACGACGATTTTGAAAATGATTATCTGGAAAAGATTGTTACTTTGACAATTGACAACGGATTAACTAACTTGAACTATTAATTAACTTGAAAGAATGTTAATGTGTTTTAGAAGCATTTAATCAAAATATTAATTTTAAAACTCCGCTCTAGCTTATTAATTGGTAACAAATACTTCTGTCTAAATAATATCTAATCAAACCGTTTATCGATCAAAAATCACCGGACGTAATAATTAATAACAACCCTTATATGTAACCTGGCCCGCGCGCTGGTTGCGTGTCACACTGTGATTATATAAAATAAAACAGCAAATTACGGACCGACAGACAGCGTAATTACTTAAAATTAACTACAACGTAATTAGATAGCCGCCCTCGAGACCTGTCAGACATCAATGTCGCGCAATAGCTATCACCGATCGCGAAGCAGCTACCATGGCCGACAGACAAAATGGCCAGCATTTCAGCAAGCAGACACCGTGCACTGGCCACCGCGTGGCGGCCATCAATAGCCGCGCAGCGGCCCAGACAACTGCCCGCAGGGCCTAGCAGAAAGCAATCGGCAATATCCGATGGCTTAACTGCTAGTTCTATTATTTAATATTCTAGCGCATATTGGTGCGGTATAAAAATAATCAATAATCACCAAATATTTTGAAAATTATTTTTCAGAATTCTACTAACTTAAGAACTGATAAAATAAATTGAGGTATCCAGTACACTTTTTTTTGATTAGCATTATTTGTCGTGAGAAAAGTGATAAAGTTTCTTTCACCCCCTCCAGTCTAGACAACCAGTAGATTGTCCAGACATTGAGAACATTAACTTTATCTCAAACAAAAGTGTAAAGATTATACTAATTCACCGAAAGCGCGCGGTGGAGCGCTATCTCACTTTTAATTATCACAGTGAAGGGCAAAAGTTTGAATGGATGAAGAATTTGATAGATTTTTATTTTAGAATACTAGTAATATTGTGGTTAAGGGAGTTGAATTTTTCTTAAAATAAAAAAATAACTTTAAAAACAAAATTTAAAAATGAAAATGAATAAGTTCGAGGCTTCCTCTATCTGCCGTATGCGAATAGGACACTGTTGCATAATAGTTATCTTTTTTAAATCCGCATTCGGAACCTCCTATGTATGATTGACGGATATACGACGAACATTTAGATCACATATTTTTTGGATGCCCCATCAATGACGATCACTCGAATTTTATTCAAGATCTTTCTTATTAAAATAGTCCATTCCATCATCATCCCAACCCTCTTATCTTCGAATCACTTTAAAATTACTAACAACATTAATAAAAGCTAACGGTATAAATCTAAAAAATTAAATAAACTAACACTATGTACCTATATCCTTTTCCATTACTAATAGAATTGAATCATTTACTCATAATAATGTTTATCCTATATACAAATAAAATTAATCGTTTACAATTTCAATTTCTAAAATAAAAGAAAAAAAACGCAACCAACACACTCATTACCAATGAAGAAATACACTTGTTTTACGGCAAGAACACCCTACAGGGGTGAAACGCCAGGAAAAAAGAAGAAGAAGAAGATTTATTTATATATGGTACAGCAGAAATATATTTTTCAAAATACTAATCTTACTAATAGGTTGGTAAAATTGGTTAGGTTAGTTAGTTGATTAGTTAGTTAGTAGTTAACCTAACCTAACTAACCTAAAATGGGTTAGGACGTTTGGAAAATATACTAGAAATGTACTTTCACTGGAACATACAAACATACAAAATGACTATGCGCATTTTTTTAACTTTCTAGAAAAAGCGAGTGTATTTAAGTCATGCAAATTTAAGCGCAAACCTTTTGATAAAGTGTATCAAAGGAATGAAATAATATAAAATATTAATTAAATAAAATACAATGATGATTTCATGAAAGTTGAGTTTAATTTTGATATAAAATTTAAAATATTACTCAAGCGTACATGAATTTCAAAATTACAGAAGCGTAAAAAGTACACTTTTTTACTTTTTGTAAATCTCCATACCTTCCATATTGAAATATGGAGAATTATTAAGAATTGTTTTTTTTTTTTTGTAGTAAACTTACAATCGCGTCATCAATTTATTCACGCTATCTCCAGAGAAAGCGATTGATCTAAGCGTCCGACCGGAAATGCGAACATTTTGCAATATTGCACGTCTACATAATGATCAACACCTATTTTGAATGTTAAACTAAAAATATTCTGAATGTAAAAAATTAGTCTTAAAAGGAGTTTAAAAAAACTGAAATGATATTTCAGGCATCTTCTAGTGTAATGCCAATATTAGGTCCTTACATATGAAATTGGCGTTTAGTGTGGGAGGAACACAAAGCCGATTTTTTTTTATTATAATATATTTATTTAATCAAAGTATGTACCATTGCTATCTATGCACTTTTGCCATCTCATAGGTAGTTCATTGATCCCTTTACTAAAAAAACCATTCGGACGGGAATTAATAAAATCTTTGAAGGCAGTTTGGACTGCCCCATCGGAGTTGAATTTTTTCCTTTGCAAGAAGTTATCCAAATTTCGAAAAAAATGGTAATCTGTTGGGGCAAGGTCCGGAGAGTACGGTGGATGTCTTAGACATTCCAATTGAAGCTCCTCTAATTTGGTAGCCGTCTGTTGTGCAGTGTGTGGTCTAGCGTTATCATGAAGCGGCAGTGGCCTAGAGCGATTAACCAGCCTCGGTTGTTTAGCAGCTAGCTTTTCCATCATGGTTTGCAGTTGCTGACAATAGACATCTGCCGTAATCGTCTGGCCAGATTTAAGAAAGCTGTAGTGAACGACACCAGCACTAGTCCACCAAACGCTCACAAGTAACTTTTTTGGAGTCAATTTTCGCTTGGGGCATGGTTTGGCTGGTTCGGCAGGGTTCAGCCATTGCGATGAGCGCTTCCGATTATCGTACAGGATCCACTTTTCATCACAGGCAATGATTCGATTTAAAATCCCTTCATAATTGTGCCGATTGAGTAATGCAACGCAGCAGTCAACGCCCGTTTGTTGATTTGCTTCACTCAATTCGTGAGGTACCCACCTTTCAAGCTTTTTCACCTTACCAATTTGCTTCAAGTGGATTAAAACAGTTTTATCACTAACACCGCAGCCTGCAGCTAACTCGGATGTGGTTTGCGATGGATCCGCTTCCACAATAGCCTTCAATTCTTCATTATCAACTTTGGTCTCCGGCCGTCCACGGGGCTTGTTCTGCAGGTCGAAATTTCCAGAACGAAAACGTTGGAACCAAAAACGCACTGTGTTTTCTTTTGCGGCACCGTCGCCATACACATCATTAATCCTTCGAGCCGTTTCTGCAGCACTGGTGCCACGGTGGAACTCGTACTCGTAAATAACGCGATATTTCAAGTTTTTCATTTTGTAAACTGAGTGACGCAAAGAAAAAAACAATTGAGGAAAAAACAAATGAATTATAATTTTCAAAACACAAATACATGAGTAAATAGCTGTATAAATTTGGATTTGGAATTCCTAACCAAAGAGAAGATATTTGAGATCAAATTTGCCAGTACGGCAAAACGCTAATTTCATATGTAAGGACCTAATAATTTGAAAGAATCTCATTACACATGTTAAGAATATTGCTTTAAAAATTCCAATTAAAAATAGATATCTCATTAGTGACATGTGTGTTTAATTAAGAAGAATGAATAAGCTTTGGATGTCGGTTGCGCTAATGATACTGACAACATACATATGAAACGGGTTGTAAAACTCAAATATATAAACAACTTCCAAAAATTTGATAGATGTGGTATTTTATCATGAATGGAAAAGTGAACGTTACATTGCGTAAAGTGATCACTTAAGCCAGCCGTACGATAAGTCATAAGCCCTATGAACACTTCAACAGCCAAAGATTTTCATATCTACTTTCCCATAAAAAAAATTTCATCCCATTGAGACATCTACAATATATCTTGTTAAACTAGGCTTAAATTTTTGACTACGATGTGCATTTGGTCGAGAATTATGGTATAAAATTTAAAAAAAATTCTACTTAACGGTAGTACCTACTAGTGGATCACAGTGCAGTGCCAGAACCCGTATTGGGTTGTGGAGCCAAGGACGATGATGATGAAATAGAGGTGTGAACATGGAATATGTGTCATATCAATCAATATGCTAACTATTTTGAAAGTAGCTAATTTAAAAAAAAAAAACAGGACTAACTTGCTGGTGTCCTGAAATAAAGCTCGAACAAGTCACCCCTAGATAACTACACGAGAGTCGTAACCACTTTACTAACATGAAACAGCTGTTGTTTGAATTATCGTTTGTATGAAAACGTTGTTATTTTCTGTGCTTAAAATGAAAAGCCTTACAGAAATCAATAATATTCTACCGAAAAAATAAATAAATCTCCTACCATAATGCCACGTCATGAAAATGCATTGTCAAAAAACCTTTTCATTTCAATTTATTCGGATGCCGGTATAAAATTTTGTTGGAATAACATTGAATATGATTTTGCAGCAGTAAAACGAACAAATCGTGTGTGTATAAATTCCGCAAAATATCATAAAATCTGAATTTACGGAGATTTATTCCAAATGTGAGGGTGGCTGTGTTTACGGGTTATATATCTACGCAAAGGTTATATATCTATCTAGATACCTATTTTACGGCCACTTCGTTTCGTGGAATCATTAAAAAAGGATTTAACAAAATTTATGCCAAAAAAAAAATAATACTTTGCTTACAGATCGAATAAAAAATGTTAATGAAAATATAGCAATAAAATATCTAAATTATTATAAAATCTTTTATTTCGTTTTTTGTATATTTAGGAGTAGCAAGACTGTTTTTAAATAAGATATATTATAGAAGTCTCACAGAGACGAACGTAATTTAATGAAAAATGTGTATTATAAGTCTTTTGTTAGGATTGCCCAGGGCTTGCGATCTGTGTGAGCTGGTTTAAGTGATCACTTTACATAACGTTCAATGATTTCATCGTAACAACATCAACACAATGTCAATTTTTTTTGGTTGTATGTGTGTTTCATATCTGAAAATATTATATATATTTGATGGGATTATGTTTGAGACGTCTATAGTCCTTCTCATGAAATAGTTACATAGATTTTGCAGCTGGTAATGATACCTATATATTTTTAAAGTGAACTATTAAGCAATATTCTTCTAAATACATAAGTATATGATATTCTTCCAAATTATTTAACATTCACATACATACACTAAAATACGCTTGAAAATATATATTTTTTTTAATTTTAACTCCTTTTTTAGACCAGTATATATTTTAAAAAGAATCGTGTTTGAAATAACACAGGACGCAAGCCCTGGACCATCCTATAAAAATACTTCGACACAACTTTTTCATATAAATTCTTCAATGATTTATCTCAAATAATAATTATTCCTCTGGGGACAAATCCAGTTAATGTGTTCTCAGAACATACATATAAAAATATTGTTAAAATTAATTTTATTTATTTTTCAGAGAAACTCGGATTTTCTTCAAGATTTTCATTATATTTTTAGCGATATTTAAAATAAATTAAATTTTAATAAATATTATTATTAAGTTCTACGGGTTAAAAATAAATTAAAAGTGGCTGATATAGCCACCCTTGTGATCTTATTTAACCCGTAGAACTTAATAATAATATTTATTAAAATTTAATTTATTTTAAATTTCGCTAAAAATAAATATGGAGCTCTACAAATTAAACACAAAAACCATAAATAAATAAAAATTTCATTATAATCCTATGTCTATGCCGTGCTCTTGGTATAAATCCTTCAACCGTTATATTATTAGTGATGGTTAACCGTTATTTTAACCGGTTACACGCGTACAGTTATTTGATATTTGTATTGTATTTGATTTGTGTTGTCCGATTATACTGATATTGATCGCCGTTTAAAATACCATCACTTGCCATTATTTATAATTGAATAATACATAAAAAGGTGCCAATTTATTTAAAAAAATGAGATGGATCACTGAAAAAACCTATAGTAAGCACGAGAACATAGATCCAGAACTATTTTGCCAGTAGATTGTTTTAACTAATTTATCCTTAGTGGCACTATATAACATATAGATACGTTACCACCTTAGTGAGATATTTATTTTTCCCGTTGTAAGCGTTTAGACAAAATTTATTTATTTGGTTTGTGACATTATCGTAAAACTGTAATCATAGTCACAGTTTCAATCACTGTCATCATCTACCACCAATGACATTTACTCCAGTGTCTAGCAAGAGTAGCCATTTATCTCTTCACTAATTCAGATAAGTCAGTAGGTAAGACTGGGAGCACGGACTTATGGCATACCTTATTCTTTAGAGAATAAATAGAAATAAAATATATTTTTTTTAAATACAAGCTCTAAATTAGACATCAAGCTGACTTGAAGCTTAAATTTGTCAACAAATGAGCTATTAAACATTACATTAATAACGAATTTCAAAAACGACATCTTGTTTTTAGTTTTAACACCATAAAAATCGTAAATGATGGATGGAAGGCTTCGCGGGCAATGTGAAAGCCTTTAAATTTTTGGTTAAAATCATTCTGACAGTGATGAAGAGCCTGTTGCCGTCGACGGACTAAAATTTTATTTTAACAAATTATTATTTCGCTATAAAATGACGTATTAGAAGTATGCCAGAAATGACAGATTTATCCCATAAATGAAGAGAACGTTAATTTTAATTAAATAATGTTCCGAAAATAGAAATAAAATTAAACAATTTTAATTAATCAATTAGAAAAGACATACAGAAAAAATCAAATTAACGAAAAAATATCTACTTGCCACCGGGAATCGAACCACGGACCTCCAATTCTATCCGGGAATGGCGCCATTATTATAGATATTTTTCGTTAATTTGATTTTTTCTGTATGTCTTTTCTAATTGATTAATTAAAATTGTTTAATAATTCACAAAACTTTGTTCTGAAATTACAATTTCACAATAAGAATGTGTTTCCTTTAATAGAAATAATATTGTTGCAAATTATTAATCAGCATAGGATTGGAAAATTTATCCAAAGTTATAGGCAAATTAGTAATTATTGCTTTCAAATGTAACAATAATTTGTAATAAATGTAACTGTTATATAACAATGAACTGGTTATAGGCAATGTGACATTCTATAAAACCTATTCTTCTTGACAAAAATAGAATTTGATGTTATTATGAAAAAAAATTATGAAGTCCAACACAGTTAAATCTAACTTTACCAATTAATGCAAATAAATACCCAATTAGAAATATTCGAAAAATTAACATTTATTGTTAATTATATCATATTTATCACTATTTTTAAGATCTTTTTACTTATTTTTTGTTTTTTATAAGTGTGTATTTCATTATGATTGTTTTTTATTAATAATTTTCTGTAACATAATGTTCATTTTTAACGTGTTTTTTATTTTTCTTTTTCTGGTGTACTTAGGTTTATATAAAAACTGTTACTGTATGTGTAATAATTCACAAGAGCGTTGAAGATAATAAATAAAAACTAAAAAAATATATATCATGTATTATTTAGTAAATAAAGATGTATACAGATAAATAAACTTGCATCTTGTAATAATTTTCGCTTATGAATTTTATAACGAGTACAAGGTTAGTATACCGATAATATTTATATTGCTGATAATTCGTCTCCAATCTCTCTGATTTAATTACTTAAAAATGACAATAGACAATGAATGAGTGACTTACATTTGCACAGGGAGCCATCAAAGCCGCAGACGGGGGTGTCCAGAGGGGGCTCGGTCCTCCCCCCGGCCCAGTATATGGGGCGGCCTGGTACGTACTGCAGGCTGCGATTGGCGGCTATGTAGTTGGCTACCACCTGCGATAGAAATCAACGCAGCCAATCAGCGATATTCTGACACTTACATATGACACCTCCCGGTACATATAACTTTTTATTTATTTATTTATTTATTTATCTTAATAATTTAGTTCCACACATAATGTTGTGTGGGCTAATATATGATTTCACTTAGACATATTGCATTCCATCTAATCATTTAAAAGTTTTTATAATAAAATTTTTGCACTTCAGTTTAAACCTTCTTATATTCTCCATGTTTTGAATTTCCTTTGGCAGGCTATCGAAGATTTTTATACCTTTATACATCGTACAATTTTGTGAGGTGTTTTTCTTTTTCTCTGGTAGTCTTATGTTGTCGCTTCCTCTTGTATTGTAGGATGCGTACGATAATTAAAAATATATCGGAGATTGGTACATTACTCAGGTACAATTAATTGTATTGATGAATCTAACAAAATATTAACGTAATTTACAAGAATACACTTTGTATTTACCACTAATTTAATCAATGTATATTATATATGTCTCACAGAGACGAAACTGTATTTTTATGGGAAAGCAGGTATAGAACTCTTTTGGGTGTACATAGAGCTTTATAACTTTACACAATGTAACGTTCGCCATTTCCACCCGTGATAGAATACCATGTCTACTAATTTTAGTTTAGTTGTAAAATTTAAATTATACGCCACGTTTCACATATGAGCTATAACAATCCTCAGCGCGGCCGGCACCAAAACTTTGTCATTCCCCTTAAATGACCACAGATGTCGCTAATGAGACATCTATAGATGATTTTGGAGTTTTTGTTAGCAATATACTTTATCTGTATAATGAAATATACTTTATCTGTTTGATTAATGATGTCCCTGTGACAAAAATTCCAGTACTGTTCTGAAAAAAATGGACATACTCAAAATATTCCACTAATTTGTCTAAATATAGAACATAAATAGCCCAACAAATAATATGCTTAGAAATTGGCAAACAATGACGTTTTAAACGAACTGAGGGATTTTGTCGATGTATTTAATGACAGCATTAAAATAATCAGACAGAACATCGCTTCCATAAAAGGTACTCACTTTAAAAATAAAGAAATCTCTCAAGAATTACTAAAAAAAGTTAACATAAAAGTAACGGCAGATTACGAGAAACTGCCCTTCATTGCTCTCAACATAACGAAAATCGAATGGTCGTGAAAGCCTGCAAACTTATTTACACTCATACGACCTGACCTGCGGAACCTACTCTGGATTTATAGCAGGAAACCCCCCCTCGTACACCTCTTTAAAAGGTTCTTCAAACTACTCAAATCACGTTTCTGGGTCCTTTTTTATTTTTGTATTCCGCCTTCAGCGTCCGATATAAATAAAAAACGAATTTATGTAGTCTTAATAAAAAATATTTTTTCATTACCTTCTTCTGATATTGATTAGCTTCAAAACATTAAATAAAGCGTATGATATAATATTTGATTTTGTGACATTCATGTTTAAGATTTTCGAAATGAAAAAAAAAATTTTTGAAGCACTCAGAATTATTTTATTTATATAATAAATAAGTTAGTTTACTAGATAATGTATCTGGTTAGAAGTAGTAGATTTTAATGTTACTGCTATAGTAAAAATAATCTTCAATCTCACTGCCTGGTTGCTGTAGTAAAAATTAAGTAGTTTAAACACGTTTTCGGTATTTATTATACGAAAACGTAACAATAAACTTCAACATTCACTCTCTTGCTTAGGCTACATACTCTTGATAATGAGTACAGTGAATTTGTAGGCGCAATTCATAAAAGTTTGCCACTTTTAAAGGGTCACACCTACCCGAAAGAATAAAAAAAATGTTTTTTTTTTTTATTAGTGATTCCTTACATTCTTATACACAAATAAATAAAATATATTGAAAAAGTCGATTAGATCGATAAGTTACACTAATACATGTGACGGCCCGTCAGAAAATTGTTCCAAAACAGGTGGCGCAGTTTTACAGCAATTTGTAAAAAAATTGTATTTTTAATGTTTGTCTATATTGACCTTCGTGTCCCAACATAAGGGGTCTGTGAATACTGCCGATTGATAGTACGCTTAGTAAATCAGATCTTAGGTGAAATTTATTTAAGAATAAGTTGACAGTTGTTTATCATAACAAACAGTTGTACCTATTATTTATTACATCAGTTAGAATGGCAGGTTGAACATAAAATTACCACAAAAATTTTATTAAACTAATTTTTGCCCAAATATAACGATTCGAATCTTTGAACGCGTTTATCTCCAAAGAACTTTTTCGACAACTTTTAATATCTTTTGACAGTTTTCAATATTTTTTCAGATCTTCAAAATACTCCTGTCTGCCGTTTGCCGAGATGTTTCTAAAAAAAATTGTTTCGCGAAATTTTATGAGCATTTTGACAAAACATATTGATAACTTTTTTTACAGTTATATTTTTTAAAAAATACAGATTTATTAATATAATAGAGATATCATAGACGGTGAGGCGTCGTTTTTTCAACATGACCTTCAAAATGCTCATTATATACTTACTGAGTAATTTTCATAAAAATTATTGTTTGTTCACTGTTTATTCAATGCATAAAGCATTGATGATTTATTAATTTAATGACATTTTTTGTTTTTCTTATTCTTTACTTTGTAAACCTAAAAAATCATAAAACTGTTCAATTTTTGCGCGCTCGACTAGGTGTGATCCCATGAAAACTTACTGTTGATAGTTTTGTGATAATACATCGGTTTAATTATCTAATAAAACAGATGTTTTATTATTGTTATATTGAATACTTACTAAATCGTTAATGATATTTAATTTACTTCTTGTTGCATAACGCTGTGTTTATTTGTATTATTTTCGATTTGTATATTTATATCTGCTGATATTTTTTACATGACATGTCAAAAAGAAATAAATAAATGACAATCTCTTGGTGATGATTGAAGAAAGCGTATTGATTTTTCCGGAAATTCCGTGTTGAGACTCTCTGAAATAGATTATATATATCGTTACATATGTAAAAAATATACATCTGAGCATACCAGCGGATTGTTTCACACACACGTGTAAAATATTTATGATTGAAAGTGATGAATATTTATTTAGGACGCAATATATTCTATTTGAATTCAACATGAAAACATAAATAAAATAATTATTAATTCCCCATTGCTCTGTTTTAAATTATTTTTTTAAATTTTTAATGTTAGAGGCTTTCAGTGTAATTAAAAAATATTGAGTTTTAACCAAACTCATCACGTGCTTTCGTTTTAAGCATTTTTTATCGGATTACTCACAAAAACCATTGTTCGGAATAATACAATGCAGAAAAGCCATTCCGTATATATTTTCTATAATATTGGACGTACTAAATATTGCTAATAGCAAAGTTAAGATTGGATTCAAAGAACATTATATGAAAAATACTCGAACCAATGTAGGTACATAAGAGAAAGAATAATAAACCTTAAGATTAAAATCTGAAAACAATTCTCAGTATATAATTACATAAGTACACAGGCTGGAAAAAAATAATTATCAACAAAAATATATTTTTTATATGCCAACATTCCCCCTATCCATAGGATTGGGATAAGAATATTGTTTTAAATGATAATTGCAGATAATGTCCATGAACTTTGTGTGAGAAATGTCAGGACATCTGTAATAAACCAATGTTTCTATCATTATAGCAGATATATTGGCTATTATTTAAAATGTGTACTTTAGAAGCATTTTCAAAAAAGAATATTTATTTTAAAATCAGTTACAAAAACGCTTATCGTAATTCCGTCTACTAGACAGTGGCGCTTTTTATTCTAATCTTATAACATGAAATATACGTTTATCTATTTGTCTGTTGAAGGGATGAGGAGAGATTAGATAGAAATGCTGGGAAAACATTAAGTTGTTAAAAGTCAAAATCGTAAATCCATTATCTTCAAATTATATAGAAAGGCATAAAGTTTATTGGGTACTTGTCAGGAAAACATCCTGCCAGTAATGACAACATAAATTAAGATTAGTTTAAGAAGTAGAATGCTCCTTATTTTCTGAAAACCTTGAAGGGAATGACGCACTTAAACGCGTTCATTCATCCCTAAAAATCGAATATCTACTAGCCCTCTAAAAACTGTTCTGGATGAGATTTCGCACCTCATCACCATAACTATTTAGAACTTTCGAAATTATATGCTGAATTTTTCCAGTACATTTCCTATGTCGCTATCTTCCAAACTTCAGGATCTTGTCACGAACGAAGAAAATGTTTACGTAAAATATTTCGCGTCTTGATAATCTACAGAGCTTTTTGCAACGGAATGTCTTGTATTCTGCATACATATTTCAAAACATACACATTTGTAAAAATATACACGAGGTTGTATAAAGTACCGATGATATTTTTCATGTTGCTTTCTAAGAGATGAGACGTCATGTTGAAAAATATAGGTTGTATTATACCACCATACCATCCACCTGCCACTTTCCGCAAGAAATTTAAATAATATGTACGAAAGCGTTGCACAGAAAATTCAAATGTGTTGTTACTATGCGCATGCCGATTTAACACTTTGAAAAATATTAAAGTGCTTTCTATTTGAAAGTAAAATCAAAGGCACTTTCAGACAAAAAATAGGAGTATAATATTCCATTAAAACCATTGTACCAAAAAATCATGGGTGTTTTGTAATGTTTTGATAATCAACCATGACGTTTGGGTCCTCTAACACACATTCGGCCAATTGCATTTTTGATTTGCAAAATTTTCAAAATTATCATTTTTGGTCGTTCCATATGCTGAATCTATAATTACGACAGTGTTGAGTTTACAGACTTCCGCTGCTTATTGTGATCCTAGTTTCCTAAATATTGTTTTCAGAATCTAACGGTTTATTTATTAATTTTTGTTACAATTCGAAATACGATAGTCATGCGCAAGAAGTCCTTTTAAATTGTTTGTAGAGTAGGTACTGATGGTAGGTCCAAGCTTCTAAAAAAATATGTAAAAATTGATATGTCTCTTTCCCATGCCCAAAATGTGGTTTTTATAGTTTCTACATTATAAATATAAGATAGTTTTCACATTTAGTTATTGTTCTCTTAATGAATTTGATGTATATGATGATGTGTGATTAATTAGTATCTTTCCTTTATTTTTATTATATTTTAATATATTAACGTTGCAATATATACTGCACTGTAATTCTTGTAAACTAATATTTCTTCCACGTAAAAGCCCCAAAGGTGTACAAATAATATCTATAAAATGATAGGTACGTATGAATTTTTTATAAGAATGTCGCTCTTATTATTACGATCTAACCAGAGTCAATGTTTCGTACGTCGTCCCTACTTGGTTCAAAAGAATTTTTAGTTACTTTAGGTCCTTATTGTTACTCGCTAGAAGTATTGTATTACCGGCATAATGCAGGTTGTTCAAAATCTTTCCATTTATAACAGGCACTTGAATAGCTTTTTGAAGGGCTTTGCTGAATATTTCTTCCGGGCTTAAGTTGAGCAGCTTGGGTAACTTATCGTTGCCGTACGCCTTCTTTATATTTCTACATGCAGGTGGGCACTTCCTTTTCAAAACACATACCATTCTCCCTACAACGCACACACGTATTGACAAATTAACGTCAGTTTCTTCGGGAAAACATATTACTTTTTTGTTCCTAGTCTATTCTTATATATTGTGATTATCTTACCTCAATACCTCAAATATGAACTCTGTATTTAGTATACTTAGAGAGATTTTTAAATAACTATAGGCAATTTCAACTCAGATTGCACCAACGGAGAGGAAATGTTAAATTGTATAATTAAAAATCAATTGTAATACAAATAAAAAAACGATTATTAGTTTATATTCCGATATAATTATACATGCAATGTTATAGTATCGTAACGAATTGTCGGTTGACGTTTGACAGCCGAATACAAGCGAAGGCGCATGCGCGCGGAACAGCACAGAGCATGCGCAGAACGACGGACCGGTGTGCTCAGTCGTGAAATAACAAAGTAACAAATTATTCGAAAGCGAAGATTTTATAAAAGTTCTTGCCGCAGTAGCAAAACAAAAGCGAAGCGGTTCTTTGTGTTTAAAATGTAGTATTGCGTTTTCCAGCGAATGTACAATGTCAGATAAAATGTTGAAGCGATAATAAAGGTTTATTTTACGAGTGATCAATTACAAAATACGTTTTCCATTTCATTTCGACCGAGCCATGATACGTAACAGTATATACAATAATTGGTTGTTGGTGTTTGTGTTCTTAGTCCTCCTCATTAGGGTCCCTGTACTGAGGCGAACTAGTTTTTTGATAGATTTTTTGATACGTCTGGATCAATTTTATTTAACCATATTTTTATCTTTTTTTATACTCATTAATCTTTTCAATATTTTTTAAGGTAGGAAAGATGTTGTAGAGCTGTTGAAAAATGCATATGACTACTTCCACCAAAAGTTCAATAGAATTCTGTTGTTTGGTTTTGTGTTTTTAAATCGGTCTATAAGAATGCTCTTAGCATATATTTGTTTTATGTTCGGAACGTCAAGACATTTGAAAATCTCTTTCGAGGGCATTCTGATTGTGAATTTTAAAATTGTTTTTATAATGCTCTTTTGAAATATATTTAAATAGTTGATATAATTTGTAGTGGCAGACCCCGATGCTACTAAGATTTCATACTCGAGCCGAGAATGACATAACGCAATATAAACTTTCTTAATATCTTTAGAGCTTTTTAATAATTCCATTCATGTGAGAGTTTCATCGAAGGTTTTCGTCTATTTCCGCTCCAATTTATTAATTTTTTTTGTCTTCGTAATGGTGGGGCAAGAGCATTGTAATTGTTGATTTTTGCATTCATGTAATTTGAGTAATATTAAGTAATTAATGTTATATTGAGTGATACATGCGAATTGCATTGAGTTAATTACTTTTCTTCCTTTTGAGTAAGTAAGGTTAGTATATAAAACGGAACGATGGCCGTTTTCGATTCAATTTTAAGTCTCTGGAGTGCTAAATAAAAAAAGAACCGCAGGGCTAATAAATGTATTCTATTCGCACCCCCAAAATCCCATCGATGGTTTCAAACAGATTGAAAATGTTGGAATATTTCAAAGGTCCACGAAATACGAAATAAAACCATTTACGATGGGTTTGTTTACCTTCGAAAACACGGCAGAATCGGCTCGCTTCTAAAAGATCGTTTTTTCATTCGTGCTTCCGGTTGACTGCAGCTATAAACCATAAAAACATATGGTGATGTTTCCCATTGTCCCTGTGCAAGGTGTAGACATATAAGACGCTCATTTTCTTCTCAACCTTGGCAACGTTGCCAGTAACGCGAGCGCTAACTCCTTTTCCATAGTAACTTAATATAATCTACTAATAATATAAGAACCTAACTGAATCAATTCACATTAATTATGTAAGTAGCTTTTCCTTAATATTTTACCATGTTTCAAGTTATTCGTTTACATACATACATTACTTACGACTTACATTCACATATGGAACACTAAATGGAGCCCGAATGTTAGAGGAATATCTCCATCGTACATCTCTCACATCAATCTCCTATATTGGTGACCTTCTACATATTAACCCCTTCGAATAGGCATGATGACAGTATTAAAGAATAAGTGATTTAAGAGAAGAAAATATTTTGAAAGGATTCTGAATAATGATCCAGTTTTAATATACACAGTGAGATTAATAAGATTTTCTATAAAATAAAAGTATAAAATTGTGCAATCCGCCATTTTAACTGAAACACCGGTCAGAGCAAATGACGTCACGCCTCAGTACCCGTGTCTTTGAATCGTTGCCATAGACACAATGCAATGTTTACTGAGGCTTGACGTCACGAAGACGAAATGACAGCTGCGGGCGTTTTTGCGCGAAATTAAAAATAGATAGATGAAAATGCAATTATTTGCATAATAACTTAGTTTATTAATGAAATAATTTTATTTTCGGTAATAGTAGACGTGTACCTAAAGTATAGAATGTTATTTCAAAATGTGTCATCATGCCTATTGGTGACGCTCAACGTGATCAATCATCCTATATCAAATGCAACCGTTGCACTCAAATTACGAAACATATTTTCAGTTGCTTGAATGCGCGTGCATATTTATTTAAAGAATTTATCCAGACGGAGAAGTTAATAATTTTTATTTATATATTTTACATTAAAAGACCTACGCACGCTTTGCCTCCAAAAAAGAGGGCGAAATATCTACCCGCTGGGCTTAGGCCCCATAGCCAGTGAAATGTTTCAGTGCCTATGGGGTTTGTCTTGTGGACTTATGTGATGTTTCACAGGGATGCTTAGATTGGACAGATATCCTTGACATGCCCCTTTGTTTGAGGAACTACAAGGGTGACTCTTTTAACCCCTATTTATGAATCACGTATATATTTGGCCGTCTTGACATAGATTTTTCTAGCAAAACAGGCAGAGTATAAAAAGTATTACATGTATAAATTTTATAGACAAAAATAATTCAGAAATATAGCGGTAGACCAAGTACTGATGTACATAAGAAATAAAATTAATTATTTTATTACCTCATATCATTTATAAAAAAATACCATATTTTTCTTATTATAATTAGGCCGTCTGCTCTCAAAGACCGAATTGTGCCATTTAATAAGTTATAATTGAGATGTTACTAAAAACAGATATACTTAATCACATATTTATGACATTTTATTACACGAATTCGGACATTATAGCTATCAGATTTGGTGATTTAATATAAAGAAGCTGACAACTATTGGTTGGGAGTTGAAACTTAGATGTAAATTAATTTTAAAATTATTACATGAAAATAAGTAAAGTAAAACACAAAATTTATCATCATCGATCATTATAAGCCGATTTGTATCCAATGTTAGATGAAGGCCTCCTCAAGTGTATCCCACTTCTTTTTGTTTTGTCTCTCTGTTTCATGATTTCATCGATCCACCCTGTTTTAGGATGTCTTGTCGGCCTCTTGATTTCTCTGAAGGACTGAGTTCGTCTAACGATTTTCCATTCTTATCCACCCATTTTCCACCACCACCACCATTTCCACCACCACCATCATCCTCATCCAACGATTTTCCAATCGATGTAACCTGTCTAAAGATATTTTTATTTTGCGTATTTTCTTATGTCATGTCTCTTGTCTATTCTTTTATCCACGTTTTCACTTCCTTTATCTGCGTGCGACGTTAAAAGTTCCATATATATATACATGTATGAACAAATTTTATCGCGGTACAAAGAAAATTTTAGAATTTCCAAATCAAATTGTGTGCTTTTAATTGAAATAATTACTATGATAAAAATATGTTGTGTTTGTTCTAATAGTAAATCAGGTTTACGAAGGCTTAAACGATTTGAGCGATGGAAAAATAGATGAAAGGTATTGTTTGTGGGTATTAAAAACTAATGCGTGATTTATTTGCTGAATAAATAACGTCGACGGAGGTACTTCTGATAAAAAAACCGCCCAGACGAAGTCATTTTTCAAATCAAATAATTCCATGAAATAATATTTGCTTTATTTTCGGAGAGGTTTGTTTATGTATTTTCCAAATTACAGTGGAACAAAGGCGCCTATTCACAACAGAAAAAACATTGGATTTTACGAATGAGAGCATTATTCTTTTATCTACAAGATGGACATTTAGAAATTATTATATTTTTGGGCTATAAAAGATAAAAGAAACAATACTTTATTTTATTAATCAATGAAATAATTTCGCTAATTTGACATGACATTCTCCCACCTTCCTACAAATTTAATTTATATGTAGGATACATAAATGAATTGGCAGTATAACATGCCCAAAGAGATACCGAAAATCTGAACATGGAATGTTACGAGTTTAACCGGGATCCAGGCTGCCGAGTTGAGTTTTCTAAAGGGGCTAGCGGGAGTCACATCGATAGACAGGGTGAGAAGTGCCGACATAAGGCGCACACTCGGCGTGGAACCCCTACTCCTACATATAGAAAAATCACAGTTGAGGTTGCTTGGACATGTGCTAAAAATGCCAGAGGAACGAATACCAAGAAGAATCCTCCTGGCAACCCCGGAAGGAAGACGACCGGTGGGTCACCCCAAATTAAGCTGGGAGAGGCAACAGAAAAATGTGTACGAAAACAGAATGGGTCTAGACTGGTTGACTCATACAGAAGCAGCGCAAGACATGGGAACATGCAAACACCTTGTTTTTGGGCCCCCGACCCTACAAGGACAAGGGGGTGAATATGATGATGGTGGTATACACAATTAGCGGGGAAACTGGAGGAAACTAGGACTCACCGATCATCCAAGAATTCCTCTGGTTTCCACAGCTTCTCTTTAAAAAAATCTTGTGTATCTTCGTTCACTATTAGGCACAATTTCACATTGATTAACGATATAATAGTTGCGAACTCTAGCTGTATTAGCGCGCGTAAGTTGAATACTGGAAATGAATAAGGCACCAGGTGCCACAATGTTCATTTTAAGATACAAGGTAAAAAGTGAATACCTATACTCTTCTCTTTCCACAGCTTCTCTTTAAAAAAATCTTGTGTATCTTCGTTCGCTATTAGGCACAATTACATATTGATTAACGACATAACAGTTATGAACTCTAGCTGTATTAGCGCGCGTAAGTTGAATACTGGAAATGAATAAGGCACCAGGTGCCACAATGTTCATTTTAAGATACAAGGTAAAAAGTGAATACCTATAATCTTTCTCGCTCTTTATGTGCTATTTTACACATCTTTTCATTAATATTTTAGTTCTGTTATGTTTATTAATTCTGAATGCGGTAAGAAAGAAAAGGGAAAGGGAACGTAGGTGAATTTATTTGTGAAACGATAGGTCTTATCGGGCAGCCATTTGTCAGCCAATCTGGGACACTGTATACAGAAAACCGACACACACGAAAAGGTACTTACACAAAACCTCGCATCACCATCTAGCGCAAATGAGGTCGGTTCCCACAGCATTAATAACACGAGCTGACAATATTGCCTCGGAAAGAAAAACAGTGCAGGATGCACTCATAGGTAACTCCCCGAACGTAAGGAAATCAAGAAAACGATCTAGCATATGTGATGTTCCAAGAAATAAAGCATACTTACCTTACTTACATTAGAGGTCTTACTGACAAAATCAGCCGGGTGTTGCTGAAATTAAATATAAAAACAGTTTTCAGCCCCCATAGTTCGATCTCATGTATGTCAGGTAGTGTAAATGATAACACACTGTTCAAGTCTCCAGATGTATACAGAGTGCCATACGATTGTGGAGCTTTCTACATAGGACAAACCAAACACAATATCGCTAAACGATTGCAGGAACATATTGGAGCAATTAAAAACAACAACTCCAATACATCGGCAATCTGCGAACATGCATCCAAAGGGAATCTCTGTCACTTCATCAGATTTGACAAGGCAAAAATCTTATCAACAGAACCGTACCTTATACCCAGATTAGTGAGGGAGTCCTTGAAATATACAAACATCCCAATTTCAATAGAGATGACAGTTATAAACTATCAAGTATTTGGCGCCCTGTTCTAACGACACTGATTCAACCCTTGAGAGAAGTCGCAGTAAAATCTGCCGACGTAACTAGTTCATATTGCACACTGGCGACCTCTATTGTAGAAGAAGAAAACACTCCACAACAAAGTGCATACAATTTACGCCCTAGAAAGCAGCACCTAATCAGTCCGACCTCCACCTCCGCGGGTAAAGGTCGTCCTCCTGAAGACGTTGGATAAGTATCCAACGAAACGTCGAGATTCGGTTCTCGGTAACGCATACGGTGCGTAAAAAATATCCGAAATTACAGTTAAAGCTGTGTCTATGTGAGACTTCTTTAATTTATCTTGATTAAAAAAGTAATAATAGTAATCGGTTTGTTTTTCATGATGCGTAGATGATAAAAGTATAATTTTCTTATGTTTTTTGGCACTAAGGAACATATTTTAACATTATCGTGGAATCCAAATAACAATAAATGACTGGCTCGAGTTTTAGTCTCCTTCATTTTCGCCGAAATAAATTATGTACTTTTAATTTCGTTTCAATATGCCAACGATTGTCATACTCCAAAATAAAATAATATGTGCCAAAATAAAATAATGTGCCAAAGAAAGTCATGAAAAAATGTCCAATATAATATTACGTCCACAGTCTTTGAGTGGCCAATTATTTTACCTTGGGTAGTTTCTCATCCAGGTGTTGATTTTCCGGTGTATATTAGCCAGTAAGATGATAATAACGTTCTAAATCACATATCCACCATATTTTTTATCCCTTATTTGGCTGGATGTATTGTATTGCATAAGTTGTGTACTTCCGCTGTATGCAAATAATTGCTTATTGATTGCAATAGTTGGGTTGTGGATATATATACGCTGAAAAGTTTCGAATTCAGTATCATCCATACATATGTCACGTATCGACGCAGCTCTATCTTCTTTCAATCGGTGTTTCTTCGTATAAGCATCATACAAGCGAAGAAATTCCACGCTCCTTACCGGGTATAAATTACATTTGAACAAATCAAAAATATAATCTGTATTTAGGTAATCCGCACCATATACTATAAGAATACCCACGAATGCATTTAACTTGGATGAATTCAAATCCTTTCAATGTGGTTTATTAGTAGGATTACATTCATTGCATTCACTAAATACTTTCCTGGCCTCTTTATTGGTGTGACGGAAAATAGTATCGATGATTTCTGATGTAAAAGTACATTTTAATATAGGTAATACTAATAGATAATAAATATTAATAGATATCTAATAGATAATAGCTTTTCTTTGTCCGCATAGACCACTTGTGGATTCAAATGCCATATCATTTCATTTCTATCCCGGAAATGATCTTGAGCAGATGTCGGCGGTTCAGTATTATCCTCATTATTTTTAATATCTTATTTTTCCCGTGGTGCAATATCAACCATATCTTCTGTTGATTATTCATCGACACTTCATTTATTCAGATATTCATTTTGATCAGTGCGTTCTGGAATTCAATCTTCGATCTCACCATTCGACAAATCCTTTGTATCTGCGACCGTATTATTATACAGTAATTGAAGTATACAATATTTTTTTCAGAAGCGCTCTATCAAACAAAAAATGAGAATATAATAAATTTCGATCTTTGATATTAATGAACGTGAAAATATTAATAAGAACACTACAAGGTTATCTCGCATATTTCCATGGTTATAATTTCTTCAGATTTAGTGAACATGAAAAAAGTTGGAACGTTTTTTTTTTTTTAAAAAAATAGAGATGTGAACACGGAATACGTGTCGCATCAATATATTTACTATTTTCAAACTAAGCTTAACGCTTGTCCTATGGAAATAGGATTAACTTTCTGGTCTGGAGTGAGATTCGAACCCGCAACCTTTGGATTACGAGGCGAGAGTCCTAACCAACAAGCTACTCTTGCTACGTTGAAAATTAAACTTTTATAAACATATATAATAAATTATAACTGTAATATAATATATAAGATATGATAAATTATTATTATGTTAAAGATTTTATAAATAAATTGCACATGAAACACGTCCGCACTTTACTCAGACGCAACTAGAATTGAAGATATAATTGAAAATTCGGTCAATATATACTAGTGAATGTCCAACTAACTGATGAAAACAGGTAAAAAGGGATACAGATATCGTAATGAGAAGCAGTGACCATGTAGCAAGCTATTTGACCATAATCTAAACATCAATTTGTGATAAACAAAATAAAATAATGCATGGGGGAACGTCCATCCAGGTAGAGTACCCAGGTACCCTGGGTAGTAACTAGTGTGAAAAATTCCGGGTAGTAACATAACGGTTAACTTAAATTTTTTGAAATTACAACTTTTGCACAAGCCAAATAAAACTGTCATATGTGGTGCAGAAATATTTCCATTTTTAACACCTTAAATTTATTTGTTTGTCTTTTATAGCACGAATACGAGCAATACTTTTTATTTCTTGGCAAAGGTTGCTGCAGTTAGGCAAAGGAAAATATTCTACTTCACTGAAAGAAGCGCTACACCCGCTGAACAAAATTATATCCTCTTTGTTTCAACACTCGACTGTAGGGAAAAATGTTCAATTAAAACGGTATAGAAATATCTGTTGATTTCGTATTAGGTCAACTGTTTTTTGGATAGCTCTTAGAAATAAACTAGTGAAAAATTAAGTGAATTTAATACATATTTCGGCCGCCAGTTATGAATGTGAGAACATAGCTCCCTAGGGTAGCGTAGCGACTTGATAAGATTAGTGATGATCAAATAGAAAATAATGCTTTTCTGCTTATTATACCTCATTATTATTTGAGACAACTGGTAGCATTAGTGAAGGACATTGCTACATTGAGAATTGTATTATCCTTTTTTCACAACATTTTATACACATAATCATTATTTAAGCAATCTGATGAGCGTTACTGACGGACATAGTTACATAGAGAATTACATATTTTTATTAATGATTAATAAGAAAGAAGTATGCGGTAAAGTAATGGATAAACATATAAATTTTAATTTTCATTACACTGAAATATTTAAAATCTAATTCAGAGAACATTTTATAAAAACAGAATGAGATCAGCTATTTGATACGAAGTCACGGACGGACATTTGAAAGTATTATTATTTGTGAATTTGGTCTACAGGTCAATTTTTTTCAATTTTTAAATACTTTTGATGTTATAGGTTTTAGTAGATAATATTTTCATTTAATTTATTTAGACATTTATTCACGATGAAAGTAGTGACTGGAGTTTGAAAAAAATATTAATTATATTAAATATTATGCGGAAAAGCGTAATAAACACGGTAAACATATTTTTATACCCAGATTTTTAAGAAACGCTTTCAACATAAGAGACCACCTTTTTTGAGAAAAATATTGCGTTGCTGAAAAACATTGTGAACAAAATGTTCGGGAATAAAGAAAGATTTGGTATCTATTTTTATTTCCAAATAGATTTAAGCCCTATCTCTCCGCTGTTTGATATTTATCATCTTAACATAACACGCTTTCTTTGCCCCATATTTACTTTACAAAATATTGATTCGTACTTATGCAGCGAAATGTTATTTTATCGAGTTTTCATGAAAATTCAAAGTTTATATATTTGCATAATGTTTTACAAGATTTATAGTATTATTTAACACTAGCCGTTAACCCTTGCAAAATCACGAAACATAATAATAATTAATGACGACCCTTGCGTGTAACCTAAGCCGAGCGCTCATTGACGTGTCACTCTTACGGGGTCTCATTAGCGGCTAGTCGTCATCAGTGTTGTTGTTGTGATTTCTGCATAATTCCAGCGAGTTACGAAAAGAGGGACATTCGAAATTAGGATAGTCGATTGCGGTGCTCGTAGCTCAGTGGGCGTGACACTGGCTTCTCACACCAAGGGTTCCGGGATCAATTCCCGGTGAGGTGACATACTCTATGTGATTTACTCAAGCCTGGGTATTTTATGAAGTTTGTTTGATTGCGTTATCTATACCTATAAAACTCAATAGTCTGTCTGTCTGTCTGTTCTCTATACAAATTCACACCGTTTGTCAGATTCGATTCAAATTTTGCATACTTACGCTTTGGGACCTGGCGGGTAACATAGGCAACATTTTCCCCCTATTCTCATACCCCTTCCCCTCCCCATGACATATTTTCGATGCAAATCTGTACCGCTTGACCGATCGGACTCAAAATTTGGAAACTTATTCTTTAGAACTCCGCGAGTAACATAGGCTATATTTCCCCCTATTATCATACTCCTTCCTCTCCTCCTGACATATTTTCGATGCAAATCTGTACCGCTTGACCGATTAGACTCAAAATTTGGAAACTTATTCTTTAGAACTCGGCGGGTAACATTTCCCCCCTATTCTTACACCCTTTCCCCTCCCCCTGACATATTTTCGATGCAAATCTGTACCGTTTGACCGATCGGACTCAAAATTTGGAAACTCATTCTTTAGAACTCGGCGGGTAAAATAGGCTACATTTCCTTTCTCCTCCTTAACCCCTTTCCCTCATTCTGATATATTTTCGATGCAAATCTATACCGTTAGACTGATCGGACTCAAAATTTGGAAACTTATTCTTAAGGACTCGGCAGCTAACATAGGCTATATTTCCTCCATCCCTTTTAACTTTTTCTCCTCCCCCTGATATATTTTTGATGCAAATGCAAATCTATACCGTTGCAATCAAACCTTTGTTTCTTCCTACACATTTATTTTCAACTTAATCCTTAACCCGTGCAACGCCGGGTACGATCAGCTAGTCGTTGATAAATTATAATTAGCCAAGAGGCCTGCATCCCTGTATTATCAATTAGAGATGATTTCCTGGACAAAGGAATTATTAAACACTTTAAAAGAAAAGTCATACTTATCAAGTCGGAGTGTAGCAATTTTAACTAAGGGTTGTCTGTGAGTCCTGACCCAGATAAAACTTGTCGGATACAAACCACTACAAAATAAAATTGGATTACCCTCTACCGGACGTCCGCCTAAATCCCTCTTCCGATATCCGAACGAACTTTGTGAGTTTCTTGAAAATTTTTAATTCTAAAAACTTTCTGTCGAGAAATGATAAGCATCAGACATTCAAATCTAGTTTGTGGATCATGGCACTCTAAAGTAATTCTTAGAAACATGCCCTATGGCTGATTGAGAAGCAAAATATGTACTACAAAAATGTATAGTATTGAATCAACTATTGTACCGATATAAATATGGATTTTTTCAAAATAAAAAGGTGTTATAAATTATGTAAATAAAACATATGTATTAATATTCGACATAAAAATCATGTTTTTTTTAAATCCTAATAAGTACTTTTGAACAAAAATTGAAATTTTTTAATATATTTATTAATGTCACCACAAAATTATTCTGCTGTTTTTGAAGAAGAAATGATTTTTTTTTATTGTTTCGTCCATTTAACGTTAGTTCTAATTATGACACATTAGAGAGGTTGCAGATTAATATTTTTAAGACGTTGACAAATCAATATTAAGGAGATTGAGTATTGTCACGTGTCGTAGCTGCGGGAAAAATAAATAATAACGCTGGAAATTAATTAGCGATTTATTATTTACTGATTAAATAATGTTTGAACGAAGTGACTTTGTACATTCAATGTACAAAGTCACTTCACATTATTAAATTTAACGTTATTTTTTAAATTACACCATTTCGCAATATATCTATTTATTTATGTCTTTCAATTTACGACACAGTAATACCTTTTACATAATAATATATACCTACAAGAAATCTAAAGAGAAAAACATCGAAAAATTAGAGAATCGACATAGTGTAGATAGTTGTTTAAAGATATAACAGATATTAGAAAAAGGATCGATGAAGAAAAAATGACATATCACTCATAAATAAACATTATATTATCGGCGGAACATTTTATTTAACATTCGCTAGAATATTCCATCCAGTACTCACACGCAGTTTTTATCGATTATTTCTTTCGCCACTTAGGAAAGAACTTCAATTATTCGCCCCATATCTGTCGCTTTAATTATCGCACTTGGCCACCTGGACTCGCGGCCGTGGCCGACTTCACACTGTTTTCGCCTGTCAAACGCGATTACAATAACAACCGCCACGGCGAGTCGGTATTTATATCCGAAGGCTGATACTTTTGTACTTTCTAGATTATTCTAGTGTTTAGGATATTTTTGTGGATTCTAGGCTTTTTTAGGTTTTCTCGAATATTTTAGACGTTTCCCGAAGATTCCAAATCACCCTAGGCCGTTCTAGATTTTTTGATAGTATTGTGACAATGGACATGGGAGTGCGTAATTCTTTTAAGCATCTCGTTACAGTATGATAAAAAACTAACCCATAAAAACCAAGTTTTTATTATGCTCCCTTTCTCATTGAATCAGGTTTCGTGCCTACTGCACGCGTCGAGGTATTTGTATTGATTACAATTTGAAAAACCATTAAAATTTCGAAATATCCAAAATTTTACTATAATTATTAAATTTTTTTAAACGAAAAATTGTAAGATCATTTTTATCGTCGCCACGAGTCTAACTGCAATATTTCAGCTCGATTTGATGAAGATTAAAAATCAATCCAAAGTTTTTCCGGCAGACAATAAACCACAGACGCTACGAGTTAAAAGAAAGGGAGTAAAAATACAAATATTTCTAACTATTTATTCTCCAGTGTGCACACCATAAATTTTTTATTACGATATCCTTTTCTACTATATTTTGTTCAATAAAAGTCACCTCCGTTGTTATTAGGATAGCGAACAATTTTCAAAAAATATGCGAAATCTATAAAGCGAAATGGAGTCGCGTAAAAATTCAAATTCTTGTACCTTCAGGAAATGCAAATTTTATTTTTACCCACATATAAAACGTGATGAGAATTGTAAGGACGAGTCCTGAGAGTGATCGATAACTTGGATAGGTCAAAACATAAAGCCAGAGTGCGGCGAATATTGGCGAAATATCCGGATTTAGGAAAACTTTTGGATTATTTTGTGACTTTTCTATAAAACTTCTTGTGTAATGGATAGGTGACCCAAAAGTTATCACCGCATTTGTTTATTCAGAATATTTTGATTATGTTCAAATTTTATCTGTTCAAAAATAGATATCTCATTACCGGCGACACCTGTATACTGGTTCACGGGGACGACAAATTTCAATCACAAATGGCGTTAGCCAAGTCATACGTGGATCGAGGTGTATAAAATTTGATAGATGTGGTGGTCGATCATGGGTGGAGCTGGTGAACAATACAATGTGTAAAATGCTCACTTAAGCCAGCATACGATAAGTCGTAGGCCTTATAAACAACCAAAGAATTCCATACATGCTTTACTATAAAAATAGCTTCATCTCTGTAAGATATCTATAATATTGTAGAGAGGCTGTGTACCTACTAAATGCTGATAAAAATCAGGTAGGGTCAGTCATCGGTAACCGCAATATTATACACATAATGCGAGTCAGTCGGGCTTGACCGCATTCTATATCTCAAAATTTCTACGACGCCCTAAAATACTTCATTGGAAAAGCCTAGAACCTTCTACAGACTTCTCGTTACCTCTGGAACAAACCTTTCAGAGAAATGTATCTATAAAAAGCGTCACGCAACGTGGGGCCAACAATTCAGTTCGTGACGATAACAAGGTGTCCTTTCCGTAGCGTTAACAAGAGCGACCATTGATTTGCGATATTACAACACGCGATATTAAAAAGTGAGCAACGCAGTGTGATACCAGAAAATAAAAGAAGAGTACCGGGGTGAGTAGTTTCTACGAGCAAACATTGAATGGAATTTTTGAGAAGTGATCTAAGCGATAGAGACAACGTTAATAAGTGCGAATTAAAGAACAGTTTAATAATGAGTATGTAAAATATTCGGGATATATTTAGCGAGTATAAAATTGCGAACGATACTACAATTTAACTCGTGTTAAATTACTTCCTTTGGTAACAAATTAAGCTAAAATAAATTCCAGTATTTTCAGTTGCCTCCCAAAGCCACGTCCCATGATAATTAATATATACATATTTGTCTCACAGAGACGAAGCTAATTTTTTTATTCACATTTGTTTTTATAAATCTATTTTATTTTTTAATCCCTTTCTTTTAACTCGTGGTGTCTGATTGCTTGCTTGTCTGGCGAAAAAACTTTGGATCGATTTTTAATCCTTTTACCGTGATCCAATCGAGCTGAAACTTTGCCAGCAGACTTGTGGTGACGATCAAGAAGATCTATCAAATTTTCGTTAAAAAAGAATAATAACTATAGTATAATTTTGGATTTTTCAAATTGTTAATGATTTTTTCATACAACTCAGTAAGTTGTATGAAAAAGCATCCGGTAGACACGAAACCCGATAATGAGAAAGGGAGTATTGTAAAAACTTGGTTATTATGGGTTAGTTTTTATTCTGACTCTAATATTTTCAATTTCATTTTTCGTTTCATTTCAAATAAATCATTACATTTCTAAAGAACGCTCCCTAAAAGTGAAGATTTATTTATGTAATAAATCGTAATTTAACCCATAACGGCATAATCTCAAAATATGCAGATTTAAAATGGTCGACGAGATCCGCGATTTTGACGGCTCCAGACCTTTTTTAGTGGGGTGATATAAAGTCAACCCAGCCAGCCACTCTGTAAAGTAAAAAGTCGAAGTAAAAAAGCGAAATTGTATTGTACCTACGTGTTTGATACCCGTTTGAACATAGAAAAAATTATTACGTAGGAGACTTCACACTATTTGCATATGGATGCAGAGCTCTGCCTTTTCACGTGGTATCGTTAACTGTATGATAGATTTAAATATATTTAAAACCAAATTAATTAATCAATTAGAAAGACATACAGAAAAATCTAATTCACGAAAAAATATAAGGCAACTAATACTGGGATTCGAACCCAGGTCACCTTCTTTCCGGGTTCGAATCTCAATAGTACCTAATATTTTTTCGTGTATTAGATTTTCTGTATGTTTTTCTAATTTTTTTTTTCGTGAATTTGATTTTTCTGTATGTCTTTCTAATTGATTAATTAATTTGGTTTTAAAATTTCACAGAACTTTGTTCTGAAAAATTACAACTTTACAAATATGAATGTGTTCTTGAATATATAAATATATTTATTTATTTACACAATATTTACACTTATATAACAACGCATCATACGAATTTAATGTCTGTTCGACTATACATTAGGATCTTTTACGACCTGTCGATAATCTGTCGAATTGTAAGAAAATTGTAGTACCTACCTAGCTCAAATCTATATATTAGATGAAATAAATACCTTGCCGCTAAAAAGTAAACTAAAAAAGAGTTCATTTATTTTATGTAAAATATTTCAATATTGTTTATAATAGGTAGAGTAAATTTCAATGGTTAAAAGGTAATTAAAATAAATGTCTACTAAGGTACGTGTACGGAAGTCTTTACGGAGTGGCCCAGGGCTTATGACCTGCATCAGCTGGCTTAAGTGATCACTTTGCACTATGCAAGGTTCACCAATTCCACCTTAAGAACATACAAATATCTTCGTCTCTGTGAGGCTTATATAATTTATCTAAATTAATAATTATCAAAATTCCGTAAATGTGTTCTCAGAACGTATACCAGAAAATTTCTTAAAGAGTTTAAACCGATAGTTATATTTAAAATATTTGATTTTATATAGGTATTATCGCAAAAGGTACACTATCTGTCGAGATAATCGGAAAATACGGCTACCCAGAAATAATAATGAACCACTCTCTCAATTTAGACAAAGGTCCCGTGTCATATCTTCTGTTCAATTGAGAAGCTTACAGATTGAAGTTGCTAATACTAAATATGAAAGTAAATTGGAGGGTTCTGAACATTTCAGGAAACTGGCGGAAATATTTTATACTTTTTAAAAATATAAGATTTTTCACACATTTAAATATTTTACAGATTTACAGGCGACGATTTTTAGTGTGGTTTTACACAATTTGATGAAAATATTTTTGATAAAATGCCATTATCATGGAAGTGAAGCCTGGAGCTGGCAGAAGACGAACGAAAGTAGATTGAATGCAGTGGAGATGAGGTCCCTTAGACGTATGTGCGGCGAATCCATGTATGATAGAGTAAAGAATGAAGATATTAGGAATGAATGTAAAGCTGATCGTAGCATAATACAGAGAATAAAAATAGGGTCGCTCAGGTGGTTTGGGCATGTTGAAGGAATGAATGAGGAAAGAATGGTAAGAAAGATATATGATGCAAGTGTCGATGGCGCCAGAAAGAGAGGGCGACCACGGAAGACGTGGCATGACCAGATTAATCAGATACTGGAAGATGGTCCTGTTAGAAGTCTGAACAACCGTCGAGCTTGCACGCGAAGATGTATGAATGTAGACGAAGCGAAAGTTGTATGTCAGGACAGAAGAGTATGGCGCTCTATCCTCTCTGCCTACCCCCGTGGGGAAACGAGGTGATGGTAAGTAAGTAAGTAAGTAAGCCATTATCATATTTTGACGTTTTTAAACGCAATTTTTATAAAAAAAAAAAGCAGTGTATGTAAGTAGGAAACTGGAATTTGATCCAAATTGTATTCATAAACGTATTTAATTTTCAGTATAAGTAAATAGCATAATGCGGCATAGTATGCCTAAATTTGGTTTTGAGATAAAGAAGAAAAAACTAAAGATATTTGATTGACATGTAGAAACCTATAATGGGCGTGAACACATAAATAAATAAACTCAACGAAACAATGTGCGTTTTACGTATGGCTTAGACACTTAAAAAACTAACTCATAAAAACCATGTTTTTATTATACTCCCTTCCTCATTCACTAGTTGAAACAGGTTTCGCGCTTACTGCACGCGTCGGGCGACGCTACGAAAGGGAGTAATAAAAACCGTTAAAATTTCTAAAAATTCAAAATTATACTATAATAATTTTAAAAAAAATTAACTAAAATTTGTAAGATCATTTTTACCGTCGCCACAAATCTGCCTGCAAAGTTTCAGCTCGAAAAAAGGGAAAAGGGTTTAAAATTGATACAAAGTTTTTTCGGCAGACAAGCAGACGTTACAAGTTAAAAGAAAGGGAGTAAAAAAGACATAATATGTCAAATATTTGACATGATAACCTTTTGCAATCTCTGGGGCATTCACTAGACAAGACACATAAATATCTATTTTGCATGGGAATCAACGATAACCTCTACTATTTGCTTAGACAAATCCTTCAATTTTTGTATACATTGGATGAGCTGAAGATAATTTGGAAAAGCATGTTATTATGTACCACGTTACAGAAAAACAAATTCCCCCCCACCTGATTGACAAAGAGAAATAAGGAAAAGCTAGGTACACCTCTGATGACTTTAAATCTATCTCAGATATCCGCGACGTGGTTAAAAGTGGTGAAGTATATTTAGCTGACACATGAATATCACGTGACAAGGAAGTAGAAAATATGTTACATGATGAAAATTCGTTTGATCATGAAATCCTATCAGAAGATTATAATTAAACAGAATCGATGAATAATTTACCTGAAAAGAGGCTGCGTCAAGATTCCATTTATAAAACCCCTTACGCTTCCATAAAACCTCCAGCAAATGTCCAACTAAAATACTTTTTTAAAACACTATAAATTTTATTGGTTTTCTGTGCAAACAACATTTTAATACATATTTATCTTTTCATCCAAAAACTCGAGTATTTTTTGAAAACGGGATAAAAATCTCACATTCAAGACCCTGATAAAATGCTTTCAAAGAGGCGTTGGATTATTTTTTTACTTATTGTTTCAGCGGTCAGTTTGTGGACCCCATAATGATATATATGAAAATAAAAGTACACTCCTTTTTCGAGTTCTACTCGTTTTTTTTCGAGACGCATTTCGTATTATGAATCGTGCCGAAGTATGAAAACCCCAACATTCTCTGAATCATCTTAAGTACTAAAAAATATATTGATATCATTTCTTTTTATATTAATAAAGTTGTTGATGTTTGTTTTTGTTTATGTTTGACACACGTGGACATGATGAAAGTGTGTTTAAAATCTTTAGATTTATAATGCCCTTATGAGGTGAAATGCGTCTTATAGAAATGGAAGGATTACACCACCCTCGAAGCCTGAAATTCAGGCAGAAAATTCATGATTTTTTAGAGGTAATCATTATTATGTTTTTTATTGGCACTTAGGTACATTATTATTTTTGGATATAACTATTATTTTATTGGATTACTTAAAAAAAAAACAAGATTTGTAAAAAAACTTTATATGTAGAATTAGGAGCCAATTGAAAAATTATTTGTAAATGATTGTTACTAATAAATGACTCAAAGAATTCAAAAACTGTGTCGACATTTTAGTTATTTTATTTCTTAATACATACATGACCTTCCCTTCTGTCTCGGATAAACGTTCAACGGAGAAATTTGTATCTCAGTCACGACCGAGGAGCTCTGCAGGAATGAAGCAGCATTTTTTATTTTTATTTTCCAATAAAATAATTGTTTGATATGCGCAATTGAAAAAATAGAAATAATTAATTACCTCCTTGTAAAAATACACGATTTTCGTCCAAATTTCATAATCCCGGGATAGTGTTAGGGTAGAACTAAAATACAAATGTCTTTTTATTTTAATATGTGTGTTTTTTGACCACGCTAGCTTGCTACTTTGAGTTGTTCGTGAAAATTTCGTGACGTGATAGTTTCTATCAACACTGGAGAGAAAAGAGCAATATAGTACGAATATTCCTCGGTTGGCATTGTCACAGTATAAAAGGCTCCATTTAATTACGTTTTCCTGCGTCTATTATCTACGTCTTCATGCTTGGAATATTTCCGTTCATTCAATGGAAAGACGTAGTACGGTCACGATGAGAAGTGTGAAAAATAAAAACCTTTTGTTACAAGCTTACTCCGCCATTCGCTGGATAAGGCTCTCCGGGCCAACATCTCGTCAAATAAAAAGAATTGGGGAATTAAAAATTTAACCCGCATGGCGAAATAAAGGTCTAAGCTTAAAGAACGGAAATTCTCTTGAATATGATGTAAATTTTTAAACATGTCTGTATTATCCACGCACAGCAAGTCTATAAAATTAAATTTTCGTTCACTTTTATGGCCTTTCGCGACGTACGGTTTAGTTAATCTCTTCACGAAATGTATGATATTTTTGATGGATAAGTACTGAATAAAATAATATATTCCTGTTACGCGAAAATAGTATAACGCATTTTCGAATCAATTCCCTCATTACCCCAGAATTACTACGATAGTCAAAGTCTTTGATCAGGTAGGTCCATCGAGTAGGAAATGGCCCTCCATCTCCCTGGCCTTCCACAATCAATACCAGTATCTTAAGGTTATCAATATCCCAAAATTGTAGGATTCTTCCTAGACAGATCGTGGTAATCTATCCTGAATCCTTGATTGTTCCAAAATTGAGGAGTTTCAATGGATTTCAAGAATTTTTTTGGAGGACCACATTTTAAAAATCTCTAGATTTTCTTACTTTCTTTAAATATTAACTTTTAATTACTTAGAGACAGATTCCAACTAAACCAAATTCATTTTAATGTAATGGTAACTAATCAATTATTAAAAACAATAAGTAATTTACTAATTTGATGTCTTTACTTCGAATTTTAATTTTTAGTATATCTAAGTTATATTCTAATGAAGGGACCATTGGCTCCATCATAAGTAATAATTTTAAAAAATAGTGGTTTTATACAAAGTGTTTTCGTTTTATTAATATAAATAATGTTACATTTTCCAGTTATTTAAGAAGTAATTAAAAAATTTTAATAATAATATAATTGACAATATTTTTTGTCAACCGCAACTGTCACCAGAACGTGATGGTTAGTCGTGTCTTGATCGTCGTTTATTTGGAGATTGTTTCTATTGATTATTTATATTTATTTTCGATTGTTTTATTTATCGGAGTACATATAATAGAATTCTCACAAATGAAAAATATTCCCAAAAATATTTTCCATACAATTTCACTTTGTTTAAATAATGTTAAATAATCAACATATATTATAGATGTCTCAAAGAGACAAAATTATATTTTTTAAGGAAAAGTAGGTATGGAAGTCTTTATTGGGTGTTCGTAGAGCTTACGACCCCTCGTACGGCTGGTTTAAGTGATCACTTTACACAATGTAACGTTCACCATATCTACCCATGATAGAATACCACATCTATCAAATTTTTGGAAGTTGTTTTATATTTAAGTGTTTCAACCCGTTTCACACGTGTGTTGTAATTATCACTAGCACTGGCGTCCAAAATTCATTCATTCCCTTATCCCCTAATCAAATAATATGTCACTAATAAGGTATTTAAATTTTTGATTGGAATTTAAAGCAATATCCTTTATATGTATATATGAGATTCTATTGAATCAGCAACATTACATACACTAGAATACGCCTGAAAACTATTTCAATTTTTAATTCCTTTTAAGACCAGTTTTACTCAGAAGTATTCCACCCGCACGAAAAGTTGTAAGCCCTATGTATACCCAAAAAAGACTTCCATACCGACTTTCCCATAAAAAAAAATATAATTTCGTCTCTATGCGACATCTATGATACACCTTGATTAATGATATCCTCCTGGGATAAAACAAGCACTGTGTTCTCGAAAAATATGGACAAACTCAAAATATTCTGAATGTTCAATAAATTGCACCAATATGGTTGCGGTCATAGAGCCTCCAAATATTCGTGATTCCAACTATTCGAATATCGAATAGTTAATAATAATATATTCGAATATATTCGTAAAATTTTTAAGAAAAGAATAATTTACTTCGGATGATAAATACAGATAAATACATTCCATATATTTAAAAAAAAACATAATAATTGTAGAGAATTCATTTATTTTAATTTTTAAAAATATAAATGTTATAAAAAAACAACAAAAAATCTATTGAAAAACAATGTTGAATTTAGAAATATAAATTAAAAAAGGAAATAAAAAACATATTTCAATTTTGTAAATATATATACATATATAAAAACAATAAAAATTAGATACTTTTTTTCAATTTTGTAAATATATATACATATATAAAAACAATAAAAATTAGAATTTTCTAGATAACTGACAAAATTTTAGATATGTTTATATTAGTTCATATCTCATATGAATCTTCATATAAAAAAGCCGACTCCATCGTTGACAAAACAAAGTGTTAACCATAAGTGCTTATCGTGATAAAACTATTAAGATAAGCATGACTTTAAAAAAAAAAAGGCAAATGCAAAAGACGTCCGACAATTTACAGCGTTTACATCTTTGATGTCCGACTTCATTATATAGCCCGTAGCGGTATACCTGAAAACCCTTGCCAATGACTTTCAGGGTTCGTAAACCTTTGTTTCGTTTGGGGAAATATTAAAAAAATTTAATATAAATATGAGCTAATACTTTTTGAAGTATTCGAATATCGAATACTTAATAACAGACGAATATATTCGAGGTTTGAATATTCGAATATTCGGATTGGAGGCTCTAGTTGCAGATCATGACACGTAAATGAAAGGCCTTCCATTAAATTATTCAGTAAATGAAAGCTAAATCCTCACCTCGAATTTTCCAGTCTCAGGGTTCATGTCCAGCAGTGAATAGGAAGCAATTCTGTCTCCATTGGGGTCTATGGTCACGTCCCCGGTGATGCCTGCAAGTGGAATAGCCATTCAAATTAGTTGAAACTCAAACCACAGGTACGTCCCTGTACCGTGTCATTCGAGGGTATTTCTGGGTCGTGAAATGTTGAGCTGTAGAAATTTTCCGGTAGAGTGCAAGTATTATGTTAATACGCTTGCTTCTAAGGCCCATATTACACATAATCCAGCGTGAAAATATTATCATATTATAATTTATAGAAATTAACTTTGTATACACCACTTTTTTATTGAAAAAAATTCAACACGTTTCAAAGCCAATGGCTTCTTCATCAATGTACAAAATTAAATTTAAAAATCGAAGTATAGATAATCAAAATAATAAAAAAATATATTTGGAAAATGAATAATAATAAAAAAATTACTTAACATGAAAATAAACCTAAAAGATTACTTATTTGTAAAAATGTCATGATTATTTATAATATTTAATTTACTATTAACACTTTTTCTTATTAAATATGAAATTTTGGAAATAATAATATTTTATTTATTGTCTTTAAATATTTTTCTATTTTTTCAAAGCCATAATTCTATGCTTGCATGTAGTTCAAAATCTCAAAAAATGTAAAAATAATCAGTAAAGTGGGTCAAAATTAAACTTTATGCTTTAAGTAATTTAGTAGTCAACGTAATACGTAGAACTTTAACATATGCAAGTAATTCATAATGTATGTATATGTAACAACTATAATTTTCATAAAACTAACAGCCATTTAATAAATCACATTGACGTATACTGAGAATCTTAGTTATTTAAATAAGTTATACTCAATTTAAAATGACTTAACTGAGAAATACGCAAGTTAAATTGAATATGTACCTATTATCTAATTTTAATTATATTATTTGTCAGTTAAATTTTTCCAAGCATTTGAAAGTCTAAAGAAAATATTATCTGTACACTTTATTTCAGTTTTGAAGTCAATAAAGGTATTTATTTGCTAAGAAAATATAACAAGCTGTTTATTGAATACTTGAAAATGTGTATTTATTGCTAATCCATATTCCAGTAAAAAAAATGCTCTCTCCTATAGGGTGGTAGTTATCCGACTTGCATCCACCCTTAGCTGCATCTCTAACCCAGTTAAGTGATTGAGGGTAGAGAAATAATGAGTCATATACGAAGGTATTGAAAATCCATACTTGCCAATAGCTTCCAACAGAAGGTGCTATGTACGTGGGTTAGAGCGACCCCCATAAAAATAGGGTCTGGAAATAGCAACGCACGACAATTTATAAACCTTTTTTCCGGGATAAAATGGAAGTCTATTGTTTTGAGGACGTGTTAGTTGGGAACTGTTCCTATTTTGATCTAACAGAAACTTATTTTATTCATAATAAATAAAAAAAATCTAAACAAACATCTCACTCTACAAGCACAAGGGTTGGTCTCTTTTTGGAGAGGTACAGTGAGAAAAATGATGTGTTATTTAAAGTATTAATAGACTTGAAAAAACATGTATAAACTATACGTAATATTACATTTATTAAAAAAACAACTTTTGAATATTTCATGTTGGGTTTTCATTATTACCAACTGACGTTGATTATAATGTTGATTATCATCGCTTTTTTATTGTAGTACGGAATAGGTCCACAGGCCGAACCACTATTTCAGGTTTTTCAAGCATAGCGTTCTCTTTTTCTAGGATCCTTAAATCCAGTAACCTTTCCCTGGATCACAGGTTGAATAATCTTGTACTTCTTTTGATGTCTCATCACATGTCCGAGATGTTGAACATGATATTGAAGTTTTCGTATTTTTTTGTTCTAGTAACATATATATTTTTTTTAATTATAATATTTTTTACTTAATTTTTCTATTTTAACACTAAGATTATAATTTAGACAACCTTTTTACGCTTTTCTTGTAAAAAAGTAACGAAACACTCAACTGACACAGAAAATTTAATTAATAACTTTTTCCGTAGCCAAAAGGTACAAAAACTTTTGCCGCTTCCTCTAAGGCTTCTTAAAAACTATTGATTTCTGATGAAAGCGCCGTGATCTTGAGGGGTTGGCAAAGAGGGTGCTAAATATAATTTTTCATAGAAGGTACCATCCCATTTACGAAATTATCAGCTATTAATTTTACGGCGTTACTTATTAAATGTGAATGTCTGATCATAAATATTTAAAGATAAATTAAAAATGTCAACATTTTGATAATATTCGACCAAAAATTCATAGTAGTCTCCGGTCAAGTGCTATATAAAATTGTCAATAAGCGTGGAGTTCTCAGTTGCCGCGAATTAAAGATTGTTTTGGCATCTCGGAATCAACGGTTGATTTTGTAGCAGCACATACAGTGTCAAATTTAATTTTATCGCACTAAAAACTTTCGGTCAGCTAAAGTGATGCAGTCCACGGGATTTGCAGCTAAAGTTGAACATGGGTCGGAGGTCAACGACGCACACTGTAAAATATTCGCAATCTAACGGAACTTTATTAAAAAATTAAAAAGCAAGCAAATAAAAATTAGTAAAATATACACAGTAGCTAATTACTAAGACTATATGTGTTGATAATTATTTGCTAAATAACAGCACCGGTTTTCATATGGCAACCTCGCAAAGTGACACTTGCATAGGCCGTCATTCTGACAGCAACTTTGTTCGTTAATTTGAGTCATTGTGATCAAGAATAAAGTGAATTTATTTTGAAGTACAGTTAGTAATACACATATATATTTTATTTTCACGTCTATGGCTACATTACAAAGTAAACTGTATTACAATATACGTATTTTATTGCCAGATACAAAGCCATTTACTTGTACATGTCGAAATTGTAATATTTTTGAAGAAGTGTTACTTTGCTTTGATTTTACAAAAAATATCCATGGGTACCCAACGAGTATGTACTCAATTTGTGCAAATATAAGTCGAATGAATCAACTTTTGGTTTTTTTCTTGCATGAAACTCTATGAATTTGAATGGATTTTAGTTATGTGTACATATAAAGAATATATTTATGAACATTCAGAAATAGTTTCATAAAAATCTATTCAGTACATCCGGAGATAAAAATTAAATTAGTATACATTGTATTAAGTTCCGCTAGATTTGGAATATATCACAGTGTGCGACGGCAAGAGTCGCCTGCAGAAATCTGGTAAGTGGTATCTGTTTCATATCTAGAGATTTCCGAGTTTATTTTCTCCCTGTAGAGAACCCGAACAGAGTAAAAAGAATCAGGGATTTGCTCCAACAGATAATTTAATTGAAGCGTACTGTTTTATGCATCTTTAAATTCTGTTATTACTGATACCAACCCGTTATTTGCTGAACCATTTTAAAAATATGAGTGGAATTTAGAAGCTTTTCTAGCTAGCTTTTAGAAATATGGTATAAATTCTGTTTACAACTATATAATATACGATACTGAAATATTTGTAACATACAGATTTTTGAAAGACATTTTATTGAATGTATATCTAAAATCATATAATTTTCTTTCGCCTAAAGAAATATTATTTCATTCATTGAATTAGATGAAAAAAATAATTTTTGTACACCTACGTGAGTTAAATAATATATTTATTATAGTAACATTACTGTTTCGTGACCGCGCCGCGCCCCCACCGGTCGTGGATCGAAATGATGAGCTGTGATTGATCAAAATTGACGCTCGATGTATTCCGCACCAATAGCAAGCAAGGTTTTCAAATCTTATGAAATCTGACTAGTGACAGTTGGAATGCACTGTGCCGGTGTCTTTTCCGCCGTTTCCGAACCACTCGATATCTAATATAAGATATATTTCGAGTGTCTAGATCACACGGCGGATGAGGTTAAGAAGGGAACCTTCTCTATCTTATCCCGATCCGCGTGCGGTGGTGGCGATTCCGTCCGTCACCGTACTAGAAGGTGACAAGTGACAAGCGTACATAAATAGTGAAAGCAAAAACGAATTCAAAAAAATATTATAATTGTGTTCTATAACGCCACTCTGGGACAGGCGTAGCCTAGTAGAGTGGCATAATTCACAAATTTAACAAAAAAAAAGTGTAATTTTATCTTATATTAGTATAAGTATTAAGTTAAATTAGTATTAAGTACCTTTATTTGTAAACAAGGATTTTTTGAAATAAAAAAAATAAAAAATGTTGTCATTTTTTAGTACATTTATATTTTACTACTTGAGTTTAAACCAACTATACTTATGTTTAAGCAATTATAGTCTAAACCAACTCATCATTCAGGGGAAAATAAGTGGTAAAAGAATCGTAAGAAGACGCCGCAACTCATGGCTGCATACTTGAGGGACTGTGTATAAGCGTATAAGTGTATAAGGGTATAAGTGTAACTCGACTGAGATATTCCGTGCAGCGGCAAATAAAGTAGTAATTGCAAGAATCATCGCCGATAATACGAACAAGAAATTTCGAGAGACAAAATCTCTCATAGACAGGTGAAGTATTAAATTGACTTCTTTTAAACATATGCATTTAATTTACATTGGATTAGGTTCAAATATTAATAATTATTTGGTTAGATACTAACGAAATGAGCTGAAGTTACTAGTGTAAAGGTGGTTGTAACGGTAATATAAAGAGAAGAAGAAAAGAGTCTTTACTGTCATAAAAAATTAATGAAAAAAATATTTAAATAAAATAAATCTTGGATACACATGTATTTTAAAAGAATCGATAAAACGTTCAATTGTACTGTGGTAGACAAATTTCACTTTTAATTGAATAATTAGGGTTTACGGAAACGCTGGCAGTGGCAACTCAGTGGCCAGCACTTACCACGCAATGGGCGACGGCCGATATCTTTCTGCTAGTTAAATATTAATTTTATGAAGCGATTAAAAATATTTAATGCCATACCTTAAAACTTTTTGCATATTTTTTCCAAAGTAAGGAAAATGTTTCTAGATTAAAATTATACGACGTCAAATGTGGAACCCTTTCTTGACCCTCGTAAGGTTTTTTAGCGTTTCAGATGGGCGCCGCCATTTTTACGACGCTTATTTATGCAAGCAGTAAAATAAAAAAAAGGTTTCCAGGATATTCAAAAATGTAATATAAACTAAAATATTTAATTTTCTTTTAATCCAGTAAAAAATGTTAAAAATATGTATTAATATATCAACAAGAGATTGGTAAGAAAGATGTATGTGAAGGTGTTGATGGCCCTAACCACTTGGAAGTCCGCTGAAGACAAATCAAAAAAGTCAGGTATTGAAAAATGGTATTGTTAGAAGCTTCAATAATCGACGTGAATGATTTGATTTCATTTCAAAAAATTTTTATGTATTTAATATAATTGAAATGATGTAAAGTGCATTATTATGGTAATATCAATGAATAATTGGTTAAAGAATAACTAGTGATGTGTATTATTATTGTAATGTCAATGAATAATTAATTTTAGCTATATTTAGATTATATTATTATTTATATAAATGTATTTAATTATTTTTTATTGAAATAATTGTTTTTGTTTTTTTATATCCTCTGTTTATAAAATGAATAATATTTTTAGTAACAGTGTAAAATTAAATTGTGAAAATGTATCTGCACACAAATGTGTTTTTAGATGTTTTGTGGGACTACTAATATTCCAAAAATGTAAATAAAATAATTAGATAAATAAAAATTAAAATTTAAAAAAAACGCTACTATAAATACTGTAGCGGAAAACTTATTTTTTATTTTGATTGCTCTGATTTAATTTAGATTGTGTCTGACCCAGCAACGCTGATTTCTGACTTCTATTGTTTATTTCACATTTTTTCTATATCGCGAAAATTTAAAACAATTTAGACTCATCAGATATTTGATTGAATTTGTTTCACTGCTAAAAAAATATATTTAATTTCTTTGAATACCTACCAATATTGTGCATTGCATCTTTCATTGAATAAAATTAAGTATTTAAGTTAGTTTTCAGCTTTTTTACATCGTTTAGGTATACCTACTAAATATTGAATATGGCATAATTGGATGAGAGATTCACTCTGCACACATATTAAACAACTTTTTAGAGCACAAAACGCTGTATATAATAAAAGTAATAAAAATGAAAATTGGAACAAATTCAAAAAAAATATTTAAAGATTTCGATTTTCTGAAAATCTGGCAAATTTATGCAAAAAATTAACTTACCCACCAATAAAAAAAATCTAATTATTATCAAAACACATAGAAGAGACATTTAAAAATAAATTTGACTTAATACCGACTACAAAACTAGATTTGGGAAGAGGTCCATTAAATATTACTCTGCCAAACCATCTATCTGACTGACAATAGATAAAAAGATGCAAAATGAAAATTTGATTACGTTATGAAACAATGAAAAAATGAACTAACGACTAATATTACGTAGTAAAAAAAAATAAAGATAACAAGATAGTTGCATACCACGACGCCCAACTCGACAGAGAAGTATGCTAGTGAGGAGGCAGTATGTATGAATATGGAGAGGCTTAGATAAGGCATAGACTTCGAATAGATATCGATTGTTGTAGATTCTAATATGACCATCTGCAAGTATTTGGTACCATTTTCTGACTGTTAAGCATTACCAAACAATCTAAGCGAACCTTTTTTAAGCCTATTCAGTACGCTTTCGTTACGATACGATTTTCTTATTTGTTCACCATTAACTCCATCATAAATTAATTTATAACATACATGCCTATTTTATACCCCTCTAACTTTAGGTAGAGTCTGATGTAAATACATAAATTGTCTAGCAACTGTATTCATTTACTTAATTTAACGCTTTGACTATAAAGTTGATACTTAATCATTAACTGTTAGTCAGGCAAACTTTTAAATGAAAAATATTTGTAATTAATCATTTAGATTAAAAATTAGATCGATCCATTTATTTTAAATACGCTTGTTTGACACACGTGCCTCACCATTCTAATCATTCGTACTTACATAGTACCGTTTCATCACCTTTTATTTTTGGAGGAGATAACTCGCCCCTTGCATTCGCTTCCTCCTACGCCACATACCCCCAATCCAGTCGCTTACCTTTTTCCTTCACCGTCTAATTTAAACTTGATACACAAAGACAAGGGTACAAATAACCTTCTGACAAGAATTATTAACTGTGACAAAGAACAGAAACATTAACAATATAATTTACAAGAATATACCCTTGTATTTACTACGAAATTTGTTGTAATAGCAACATCTTTCCTTATACTAAAATATTAAAAATCTAAATATAGGCTTTAACAAAATAAAATATAAATATATCAGAGATAAATAACTAATGAAGTACTCATTTATTAATAAATTGATTTATAAATTGATAAATTAATTACTTAATTGATTAAAATATTGGTTAATTAATTAATCAATTAATGTGAAGAGATCAAACCAGGAATTATAATACCCGAATGATCTTGAGATGGACCGGCTGCTGCTTCAAATAGTTCTCAGTAAAGTTGGCTCGGAAATATCCTCCATATGAATGAAAGACGTGATTGTTGATTTTCACAGCAGAGGGAAAAAGGCCTGTCAAATAATCTAGAACATAAAGAAGGCAAACGAAGAGGCTCTTAAAAAAGATGGAACTATCAGTGGCTCCAAACAATCTTCATGGAGAGCGGTGAGAGAGTTCATCGATTAGTATAAAAAGAATGAAGAAGAAAAAAGTTGCGCCATACGGGGGGAGATATATAAAGCAGGGAGGGGCTTGTCTTTCTGGACGCTTGTCTTTCTGGACGCTTGTCTTTCTGGACGTTTTAGCGGTCCGTTTTTTTGATACAAGGGTTCCCTTGTGTCAAGACAATGATGATACAACACAATTTGAGCTTAGAATAGCAAAGTAGATATGTAGACAGTGTTTAAGGTGGAACTTTAATAACACGCCTGGGGCCTAAAGCTCATGCGCCGACCTAACAAAGACCGAGGTTGCACTGAGTCCTCCGAATCTAAGCACAATTGTATTTTCATGTCCGTATTTTTGAAGGTTAAATGGCATTTCTAGGACTCTGCAATGCAGAGATTTCCGCAAATTGCATAAAAATTGTTGCTATCTCTTAAAAGACTGTGCTAAAAAATTCCTTCGGGAACGGTGGTGTAACACAGCGTTACCTGATTAAAAATCGGCATAGTTTTTAATATGTGATAAAATATACACATATATGATACAGATAAGACTTTTTAAAGGTCCCTTTATATAATTATGTAAGGTAAACATACGTATTTGCATTATTTTAGTAAATTATTATAAAATCATGGCATATAAAATTTTCGTGCACTTCCGCTGACGTATCATTACCAACTGAATTCAACGACGCGGTCAGCGGTCGCTAGGTCGCCTGCACACTCCGTCTTTGTCAAACACGTGTTACGCGAATCTACCATAGTCTTTTGATATTGTTTTCGCTTTCACCGAAACCCAAGCAACCGCCATCTCTGTCCTACCGTGAAATTTGTGGTATTACCGTGCTCTTTCTCGCTCGATTTAACTACGATGTGCAATATTCTGCTCTTTTTACACATTTACCAAAATACGAGAGTAATGAATAAATATTTTGTAATTAAAAAATCCGTACATTGGTGACAGTTTAATTTAGTCATTTTTTTGTGAAAATGTCTATTCGATGATTACAAAAAATGTGACGTTTTAGTTTTGGTAAATAAGGTAGATATTTCATATTTTCTATGACATGTAGACCTACGTTACATCACCGACACACAGGAGCTAGTGAAAATTTCAATGATGCGTATTTGCTGTGTCTTTTCATTGCTAGATATAGGCCCTGATTTTCTGTATCAGCACTTAAAATCCATCTATTGCCAGGCATACTTCTGATATCATCGTTCCAGGGAACTTGAGAACGGCTAACTCTTCTAGTGTGAGGCCTCCAATTCAGAACTTTCTTTCCATACCGTCCATCACCTCTTTCACAGATGGGATAAGAGTCTAGATCTAGACCATTTCCAGTACTCGCAAATTTTTTAGGCGTTTAATATGTCTAATAATGTCTGTTTTAATAGTTTCCTGATATGTACATTAGGTACTCGAGCATCTTGTGTATAAAAAAAATATAACACACCGACCGTCACAGAAAAGAAACAGGTCGATCTTTCAGGTATATTCTGAGCATTACTGAGATTCGTGCACTCCTGATGAATGTGGAATGTTTACCCTCTGACCAATTTGTCGGCTTATTTAAATTTTGCTTGATTATTTTGTTTCTTAGATTTTGCCACCACGCCCCGTTCCACTGGCATTCCTGGTACGTGGGGCCAGTTTATGATAACTATCCCGTTCCAAAGGAAAGCCTTTACGGTGTTTTCGAGGTAATTTTTAATTCTTATATGACATTGATGGTGATGGTTCACGCCTTGGTTGGGTATGTAAGTAACGGAAGCCATCACTGGCTTACGCTTTGCTTCATAATCTCAAAAGGCTAAAGAATAATAAAAATCTCTACTGCGGTATTGGCGGCACGCCTGCAGAGTGACTAACGGTCACAACTGCTTTGCCAAAAGTAAAACGGCGAACAAGATAACCATTACCATATATAAATGGTAATGTTTTTACGCATAAAAATATATTTATTACGAAGTAATGGTTAATTTTTTGAATTACCACACAGTGGAAAAACAGTTACTTTGGATAGTGAAAAAGAGAAAATATCCAATCTGGAAGCCTAGCACGTTTAGTGTTCTAACCCTAATTGATGAAACTGTGTTTATTGCCAAGTACTTTCACGCCTACTGGAATTTCCAGCAACGAGATAATGTAAGATTTAAAAGTGTTGGATCCCGGTTAATAAATTTTCAGTAATGGGATTCTTCCCAGTTGGGAGTACGAATCCACATATTCTAGTCACGGATTTGATTCCCGTAGAATGCGACAAAAGTACCCAATTTTATTTAAAATAAAAATAAAGTACACATAATTAATTACTCTTCTATTTTAGCCCGTTTGCACGTATTGCTGAATATAGGCCTCCCTGATTGCTCACCACGGTCCCCGGTTCTGTGTCTCCAATAGTGTGATTTTCACGTAGAATATATTTAATGACCGGCATACTATGGGAGGACCTTAAACATTTCTACTCAAGAGTGATGTAGTATGTATGCAAAAACTGCTGATAACAATTTTTTTTACAAACACGCGTTATATTGAGGGGATTAAAAGCAAAATATTTAATGATCAAAATAGTCTTCATTTAGACGTTATTGTATACGATTCACAAGCCAGAGTTGATATTTAAAAATTAAAATGCTTTTTCTTAAGCACATTTGATTATTCCACAATCAATTATCATTTGTGAAATAAATACTCTCTGTTAGATAATCATTTTCAAACACGCCCCTTTAATTCTTGTCATATGTAAAGTGTTAAAAGCGCCTCTTAAACATTCTAACAAACTAAAATATGCTCAATAATTTAGAGCTTTTAATCTCAGAAACTTTTCTATAGATTTTTTTGGATCATTTTTCCACGTATCTCCGACCTATAGTTAAAATTTTAAATCTCTGTGCATGGTCCATGATCACAGGTGATGCCTTGGATTTCGCTGAAGATTGGTAATCATTTGTTTATAAGAATTTTACGCCAGACCATTTGATATTATTTAATAGTTACGTTTATGCAAAGGGGACTATCATTTTAATATAAGTAATATTAATTTCAGTGATTTATTACAAATGTTCGTATTACGTAGACACGCGCCGCCATCTAGATGCGCACCAGGCAAGCAGAGCTTGCTTAGCTAGGATGCGTACCTCGGCAAAGTGGTCACATCAGATAAGAGATTTCACCATCTCTCGCCTTTGGAAAGGAACAAACGGACATCAGCGGCTGCTGCATAGATCTGCTCGCTTTACATTCACGTTACTCCTGGGGACCGAACGAGATTTAAAATTTTCTATCTACTGCAACTAAATATCGTTCTGTGTACCTGTTACGCATGTATGTGAAGGAGGTACAGTGAATGAACTATTGCAGGTCTCTCCGAGTCGCAGTCGCCCTTTACGCGACGTGATACGGAGATGGCCTTTAGAGTAAAAACCGTCAACCTGGCGACGTTTGAGTAGAGCCGATATGGGAGCTTTCGCTCATAAAATGGTCCTGGGAATGCGGTGGGTATCCATTAACTGTCACGCATGTATACCTGTCACGCATTTATATCAACACTAAATTTCAATTTCCTGGGCATCATGGCGGTCGGTAGATATTGGCCGATTTGGCCTCAGTAATCTACCTCTTCTTTTTATTTATTACTAGCCACTATAAACAGATTCATGTAAAAGAAATTATTGATCAATAATGCGAGAGAATAAAAGGACCATTCTTACATAAACAGTGAGATAGATGTAATCTCACTGTTTATTCAAACTATTGTAATATTATTCTTATTTAATATTCATTCTATAATTTCAGTTACATTACTAATACAAAAGAGTAACAATAGCGTGTTTGACTACTCGAGGCGGGCGACGGAATGGTTGGTTTACTTCGGCCGCGGGCCGGGCTGCCGGCCGTCTTTCCGCTCTCGGTGTTGCCAAGACATATTGTCCAGCAGAGGCTCAATGCAAATGACCGACCAGATACTGTGATTTATTCAGTCCCAAATAATCCTGATGCTCCCTAGAACGACCTCTGTCTTCATGTTTCGTGGCTTTATATAATTAATACGTTATATATTCTCAAATACCAAGAATATTGAGTGAATATTAACATCATCAAAATGTATGTTAACACTTACACCTCTAAAATTTACATTTTTTAACATTTTCAAATCAAGTTATGAAGTTACACACACCCCTAAAATATCGCGAATGAAAGATGTAATTGCCTGTATTTCTAAACCTACAAGTTTTGCTTGAACCTTGTTTAATGACGACATTAGTTCAATTAAGACCATATAATTCCGGTCTTCATACAAATGACGCAATTAAACAGATTAACCCCATTAGTCGTTAAAATATGTTATCATATTAAGCAAATTTAAAACCATTAATCTATGCGTCTTGTGAATTTCGTGAAATCTTTTGCTCGAGCTAACTTCTGATTCCACCTTACATAATCCATAAAATACCTACGAGAAGCAGTAAATTAAATATGTTACGAAAGCTGTGGTATAGCGCGATTCGTTTTGATTTCATTTTTGAATACTCTCTTTACCTAGAGATTTTTTTTCTTTTAAACCAATACGTTGATCGATTTTGCGAGATCAAATAATTTTAAAGGCGATTTTGGCACTTTCCGTACGAATAATCCTGTACCCTGCCATATTTATTACCACCCTAACCGACCGTATAAAATTTATTTTGTTTATTAAAATTTAAATTTAGCATATTTGTTTATAACGATTAGAACGTTTTCGATGCAAACGCATCATCTTCAGTAATGTTACTAATACTATGCTTGAGACTATAGGACGGCGTGAGGAGTGGGGTGGAGATTAGAGTCCGGTGGGTATGTGGGCGTGGTTATTAGGCGTAGAAGAGGGGAAGTAATAGACGCGTTAAATTTTAAGAAAACAATGGTTTTGACGCCATGAGATGCAATGAAACATACAAGTCTACAGACGTATACTGCATATGTGGTCGTGGTCATTAGGCGTAGAAGAGGGGACGTAATAGACGCGTTAAATTTTAAGAAAACAATGGTTTTGACGCCATGAGATGCAATGAAACATACAAGTCTACAGACGTATAATGCAAGTGAAGGGTAATGTGTTAGTGAAAATCCTTTCGCAATGCAAAACGGTTTTGTTGTTACAATTATTTAATGGTCTATTTTTTTTTTTTTTAGTTTTATAATAACTTTTTACCATATTTCCAATTCAATACAAACTAACATCTCAAATTCCATACAATAAGCTTCCTACTTATAATTAAATTAATACTTATAATTAAATTTAAAAAATATGTATTAAATTATAAAGATAAGGATATTTAAAAAAAATCTGGAGTTTATGAATTCATTAGCAGTAATTGCAATCATTTTTTTGTAGGTTAAACTTGCAGAAATTTTAATATTAGAACTAAAAAGCACTTGAGACGTTTACAAAGCAATAACTATTCTGAATTTTCTAATCATGTTTTGGAAATAAACCATTTTGTTGACATTAGCTAGGGTTTTGCAATTTTATAACACAAACAAATAACAGGATTACAAAAAGAGAAACAATAAATCAAAGAAATTATAAAAAATGTTAAAAGCAAATTAAATATTTAAGATAACTAAAACTTTTTATACAAATAGTTGTATTAAAAATTGTTTACATATTTTTTCTTAATTAGTTATGCATCTCCCACGTGTTTATTTTTTGTTTTTGTTAACCCCTATACTTCGATTTTTATTTTATAGTACACGTTGTATCCTGAAGAAGCGACCATTGGTTCCGAAATAAGTCACATTTAATAAATAAGTGTTTTTATTTATTTATGAGGGGTATAAAAAAAGGTAGTAACATCAAAAAATGTTTTAAAGGAATACCAATTTAGAATGTACTGAATTCGAGATTTTATAGAAATATATCTCTATCCCTTCCAAAAATATGTTTCCACATCACTATTAAAAGCAAAGATAGCAATATCCACTTCAACCAATCAATCTCCAAGGATGCGTCACGTGACAAAATGCCCGCTTCATACCAAAATGAGAGTTAATGTAAATTTTATATTGAAACGTCATAGAGAGCAAATATCAGTTAATAGCGAAAGCAGCAATGCTCGATATCCATATTTAAAACTTAAATATTCATTTATACATATGAACAAGGAAAGGATGGTTAAGAAAATATATGAGGTGAGTATTGAAGGCAACAGGAATAGAGAGCGGCCGCGAAAGACCTGGCACGACCAGATACAACAAGTGTTTGAGGATGGCCCCGTTAAAAGCCACAGCAACCGTAGAACTTGTATGAGAAGATGTATGAATGTGGCCGAAGCAAAAGTGGTGTGCCAGGATAGAATAGTGAGGCGTTCAATCCTCTCAGCCTACCTCTGCGTGGAAACGTCGTGATGTTTAGTTAGTTAGTTAGTCATATATAAAAAAAAGCTGAGCTGGCTTTTTTATGTAGTTTTCATAGATTCCAGTAAAATTTCTTTGAGTAGTGACAGGTTTTTAATATTTATCTCAGAAATACCTCAATGGGACATGGCTGCTCAAAAGCTGCAGATACCCTTATCTTCGTTCAAAAACTCACTCATACACAACATCCATTTTCTAAACGATGACCTGAACCTACAGATCCATTAAACCAATTATTCATTAAATACTAATCGCACTACAATCAAACACTAAATATACAATACACATAAATGTATATGTAAAATACACTTAAATGCAATTATGCATGTTACTAGAGCGTACCGAAGACATTTGTAATTGGGATATTGGGTATGCCCAACTTCACTATCCTATTAGTGTCTCTAATAAATAAATAAAAAATTCTTCACTATCCTATTAGTGTCTCTAATAAATAAATAAAAAATTAAAAAATAATAAATAAATACTAAAAAAAATAAAGTTAACACGTAGTTATTTTGCTGTTGTTGAAGAAATTAAAATTAGAGTTTACCTTTGAATGTCCTGTTCCACATTCTCTTGATGATCTCGCTTCCGTCCAGGTTGACGGATTTGTTGCTTTCTGGATTCAACGCGTTCTGGGTGAGGCTCTCGTTCAAGGCCAGGGCGTACAGCAAGACAGCGTCGTAGAAGGCTGTCACGAAGGTTGACACGCTCTCGTTGCCAAAGGTGTAGTTGTATTTAGTCTGGGCCAAATCCTTCACCTGAAAAACGTCAAATTTTAGCGACGGTAACAGGCCTGCGCCTTGAAAACTTTTCTGAACCGCAGAGTAGCGTCACATAGTCTAATTTTATCCAGTATCGGAAGCGATTTATACCGTGTAGTATTAAGATTAACAAATATGTTTATTAATATCAACAAAAGTGTAAAACAATGGTAACCAAAAGGACATTTTCGAGGTCTTGGAACATACTACATGAATGAATAATTAACTGAACTATTCTCGAAGAAACCATAATCACTGGAAATGTGGAGAAATCAGTCGACCATTCTCGATGTATCGTGAACCGACATTGTATATATAAGAGACGAATGATAGCTACGCAGTTCAGAGTAATTTTGACAATCGAGAAGTGACCATAGAAAGGCGACCCTGTGCGAGTTTAACCATAAAGATAAGAGTAAAGTGAAATAAAACCTAGCCTAACTACGTATTTATGAAATATTCAGAAATTGCGAATTATGACATCGCATCGGTGTGAATTAAACAACAGCGCTCCGATTAAATTGGTGACCAGTGATATAAGTTATTTAAAAAATCAATAATTAATTGAGTGTTTAATTTGCCTCTCACAGTCATGATCCCGTGACAATAATTAACAAAGAATGATAATGTAACTTTTCAGACTGTGAAACATGAATTGTCAACTTAAATCAAACATTGTAAGCAGTTTACAAAATTTTAAAAAAGTTAGTCGTTATTTTTAACATTTAAAAATTTTTATAGTATATGAAGATTAATCATTGACATTTTAAATCGTCTGCAAGCCGAGAGTTTATCGTTTATTCAATTTCCAACACAACAAACATTTACATTAAATTCTCTTGAATAATTTTCTTCGAGATGTTGCTAGAATTTGTATACGTAACAAAATATCGTCATTTTCTTATTAACGTCAGATATCTAGACGCTTTTGTTAATAGGTAGCCCATTATAATTGACAAGTCGGCGTGCATCAAAATCTTGCTCCGAGACAAACATATATATATATATACAGCAGCTCTACAAGTCTGTAACTAAACAAGCAATAAGATTTATTCACAATAGCATTGTTTGGGCGAAGCTACGATACTTGTCTGTTGCTAGCATTTCCCCAAAATCCAAATAAACGGGAGAAAATAATTTATTTACTGTTCCTCTAAGTACACTAACTTGCTAGATACTTCAACAGTTTATTTCATTTCAATGGAACGAGAGCTGTGAATGAGTTTGGGAAACTCAATTAATTATAATCGAGATTGTAATAACTTGATCTGACCGTCGAACGAAGATAAACCCGAAAATAACATTTTGAGAAATTAACAACTTCATAATTAAATTATATTAAATTCAGGTCTTGGATGGGTAAATATCTTAGCTCGTGCGACCACAAAATTACGCGTCAGACTAAACAAGTACGTCGTACTCGTAAGCATGGTGATTACATATTTTATTCAGTACCAATAAATGTGAAAAAATATTTTGACACGTTAAAAAAACTCATACTTTCGATACATTTATTTAACGAAGGGTAATATTAGTTTATATTCAATAACACTTTCTTATTATGAAGTAGCAATTTTTTCGGAACAAAGTTCTGCGAAATTTAAAAGTAAATTTATTAAGCAATTAGAAAGATACAGAAAAATTAAATCGACGAAAAATTATTTCGCTGCTACCGGAATTCGAACCACGGATCTCTTCTTATCCGAAGCAGGCGCGTTATCCAAATACGCTATAGCGGCCTCCTACATTTCCGTGAATATATCGACCTTATCTGTAAGTCTCACATTTTAAATTTCACAGAACTTTGTTCTGAAAGAAAAAGCAACTTTACAATAAGAATGCGTTCTTGAATATAATATATGTGTGTTGTATCAAAAGTGTCAAAAAATAAAAAATGTATTAACGGCATCCCCAAGCGGCAGTTACACAAAGTAATTTGTGCCTACCGTACCAGTAAAAGTGGATTGCTCTAAAAATTCATAATATATGTTAATCAATTAATAAATGAGATTTACAGATAAGGTAGATGTAGGAGGCCGCTATAGCGTAATTGGATAACTAATGCCTAGATAAGAGGAGATTCGAATCCCGGTAGCGGCCAAATAATTTTTCATTGATTTAATTTTTTCTGTATGTCATTCAAATTGATTTATAAATTTGGTTTTAGTATTAATTGACTGCGCAATTACTTTGTCATATTATACGCATATATTACTTCGTTCAATTAACTTGACAGCATACAGCATTTTCACTTTTTACAGAAAAAAACTGAGCAGGAGTGCATTTGACGCATGAAAATGATTTAATAAATTTAACTTCCGCTGTAATTAAAACGAACAGGGGTCAACCCATCTAATCTACCTTATAAAGATAATAATTTCATTGTCTGTCTGTCTCCGTAAATTTATAACATGCTGGAAATAAAACTTAAGATAATTAGAATGTGACCCGCAATCAGCTCGCGGCTAATGTTAGTGGAATTTCCCGCAATTTTTCAAGAGTGAACGGCTAGTGCTCATATAACATGATTGCGAAATATTGACTGCCATTAAAAGAGAGTAATAATTTCATGTTCCAGAGAGAACGGTGACGTCAAATGGAATAAAAAATAAAATTGTTATATGACAATTAATATACGAATTAGTTCATGGTAAATTTTCTTATTAAATAAGTAAATAAATATAAATTAATAAATAAATACACTGAAATGAATTTCGTAAAAAGTTTATTATGGTAATTTATAAAAAAAACTAGCTGTTGCCGCGGCTTCGCCCGCGTTGAATTCAATTTGAGACTATAAGATATAAGTAAAATCAATATAATCTAAACTACTTGTCCAAACAATGTTGTGTGAGTGTCAATTTTTATCTACATAAAATATCCCTGAATATTATCAAATTTATTTTAATAAAAATTTCACATTACATAAGTACTTAAATTACCCCCGACAGATTAAAATTAATTTTAAATATATATTTTATTCATATTTTATCAATTTGTGTATTTACCTTAACATATAGATATATGCCGTCGCGGAATTTTTTATATAACTTATATACCGGTAAGGCAGCTCAGACGTAAAAAATGCATCGCTCGACCGTCGAGTTTTGTTATTAAATAGGTCACCATGAAAATCCCTTTAGTTTTAACGGGATAATTTATACTCTATAACTACCCTGAAAGTCCATTCTAAATATTGGTGAATAAAATTTTGAAGTCAGATGAGTGGTTTCAAACTTACAAACTTTAAACTTTACCTCTTTATATATTAGTCATTATAGATTAAGCTCAAGAAAATTTTCTATTTAAAAGTGATGAGATGTCTGTAATGTCGTATGTTTTATTTTCAAATAAATGAAACAACTTGTTTTGTAGGCAATTTATCATCAGGGAGAAATCCTAATTCATTTTTGATTACGTTCAGAAAATTTTCATAAATTTACGGATGAACTCGTCGGAATGCCCGAGGCGTCGTTATTCAAGGGTCGCGAACTCACCAAATCCCGAGCGATAAATTAATTTTGACAATCCCTTTACTAGCTCCGAGATAAACTCGCAAAATGCGGGGTACTTAAAAATTCATTTAGCCTACGCAGCCTTAAAAATTTACAAATATAACTAGCGGATATAGGATACTAAGCAGCCCTCAACAATAATCTCATCCCAGTTAATTGCGTTAGAAGATGAACAGAGGGAATGGAAAAACAGAATTAGCGGTGCGGTTGGTAATATTAAGAAAGAATTTAAAATTTATACGCCATTAGCCGTTATTTGATATTTATTTTTTTATCTAATTTTATGAATAAATGTTTTATTTCTGAAAAATAAACGAATAAAAAAATAAAATATAAAATTAATTAATAATCTTAATTTCTGATTTGAGTTTTTTGATGTATTCTAAGGAAAGGTCAGAAACACAGCAGATTACCACTTCTTCTTCTTCTTCTTCTCCAGCCTTCATCTCTCCACTGCTGGTAATAGGCCTTTTCCATACTCTCCCATCCTCATTTCATTTAGAAGGGGTTTGGTATTAAAATACCACGCTTGTCGAATGGGTTGGTGAATTTTGAAATCAGCCGCCCTTAATATAGGGAACAGACGCTGTTTGTAGCCGCCCATTATGGATAGACGCTACTGCCTGTTAGTTTGCGAGAGGAATTTTATTTCCCTCCTACCCTACATATCTGGCGAGCTTTCCCCTTTTCGTATTTTATTAATTTAACTTCTAAGAATATTATAAAATTTTTAGACGTTTCTAGAAATTTTTTCAACAATCTATATTCAATAACCCCTCCATTGATACTCTTCTTCGCCACACTAACTACTAAGCGGTAGCTTGATCTTCCAAAATCACTAATGGATAAAACCTGTATGCTTTCCCCTATATTTTAACCCCATGCTTCTTAGACCCAAGCAAAGATTATACCTATGATAACCGCTATAAAAGATACCCCGAGTAAACCCTTTTCTGTGTCCTTTGAACCTTTCATCTCAGCAGGCATCGCATTAAGCAGATCCACATGCGTCTCGAATATGTATTAATTTTGACAGTATTCCATTATTTTTGGACTAACTAAACGCATTATAATAATAAATATAAAAGTCAACCGACTTTTTCTAATTAATAAAGATCTAGTTCCACATTTTAGACATCCTATATTAGGTGTATTATTTTAATAATGTCAAACCACTAAGCTTTCAACCATTATACTCTTGTTTTAATTCAGCAATAATATTTTAATATAAAAGCTCCGCATGAGTGGCCCGGATTATTAAAAATTATTATATTTTACCACACAAAGGGTAAAAGAGCCTTGTTTAAGCTGATCCCGCAATTATACTACAAAGTTTACACATTTTCTATCCAAAAGAGGCTTTTTGTAAATAAATCATTTATTATTGTATCAATAATAAGGGAAAAATTAATAAAAATGTCGTCTTATATATAAAAATAATCTGTGAGCTATAAAATCCACTACTTCTTATTCTTCTTATTTGGCCTTCATCTCTCCACTGCTGGATATAGGCCTGTTCCATATCCTTCCAACCTTCCTTGTTATTTCGTCATGTCGTCGGCCCATCTCTTTTGAGGTCTTCCGACGCCTCTTTTATTCTCCTAAGGTCTGCACTTCAGAACTCTGGGAGTCCATCTTGTAGCATCCTGCCTAGTAACATGCCCTGCCCATTGCATTTTAGCTTCGATATACGATTCACGATATCCCTACTCTAGTACTGCGCCTAATTTCATAATTTTTTATTCTATATCTCTTAGGCTTACTCCAAGCATGGATCTCTCCATAGATCGTTGGGTGCATTTGAGCTTTTCTTTGTAAATGTCGTTGTCTCCACTCTATACTTCATCACTGGCAGTATGCACGATTCAAAGGTTTTTCTTTTTAGGCTAATTGGGATCTCTTTGTTCTCTAAAATATGTTCGAGTTTGCCAAAAACAGCCCAGCTCATTCCTATTCGTCTTGTCCACTACAGACTAGCAGAAATCTACAGTCATCTACAGTCATAGTGGAGGTAAGCGGTGGATAGGTACATTCAATTGTGACTGAAAATTTACGCCCGGAAAGGACTGGACATGATTTGACTCGACTCACGATAATACACTCGCTCATTTTTTACATATGTTTCAGGCTTTTTTTGCCAAACACACCAGTTTGCCAGGCTACGCACTCTTCCGACTTGGCTCCGTGTGATTTTTGGCTATTACCATCGTTAAAAAATCCACTGAAAGGGATCCAATTTAAGTCATGAGAAGACATTATACGGAACACAACGGCCCAGCTGAACATTATTCCAAAATATGCAATCCATAAGTGTTTTCAACAATGGCGGGACTGCTGGGGGAAGTGTGCACATTACCTAAGGGATAACTTTAAAGGTTATAAGAGTAAGTATAGTATATATGAATAAATAATGTGTTTTTGCCGACCAAAGGTTCGATATCTTTTGAACAATCTCGATATTAAGACAAATTATAGATGTTTCACAAAGACGCAAAGCTTTTTTTCGAAACACTTATAAGTTTCATTTACCTATTAGCGTCGACATCTGTGTTCTTAGATTTCAACATTTTACAGTAATTAATGTTTTCATTTCAGTCAAAGTTTTGTGCTTTCCGGATCCTAGATTTTTATTAATTGTAAAGAAACTCATCAGAATATTTAAGGCATTATACTGAAACTACTTTAAAATAAAATGGTCTAGTAACGGCTTCCGCTCTTTCTCTCTGGCACCTTCAACACTCTTGTCACACATTTTTCTTACGTATCTTTTCTCACTCATTTGCTCAACATGAATACACCGCATAAGCGAACATTTTTTTAAATCTTTTACCAGCTTAATTAATATTTTTATTCGATTCCTTCTATAAATATAGCTTAATTAATATTTTTATTCGATCCCTTCTATAAATATTGTTACAGCATACGAATTAAATTTATATACATTGTTCTTCAATAGCTGCTAAATGACTTTTTGGTAACATTATTTATATAAATAACGGGAAAAGAATTTTGTATACATCACTAATTTATTGAATAAATACTTATTGATAAGTTAGCAAATGAAATTAAAAAAAATAATCCTTTTTGAAAATAGTTAACTTTTAAGTTTATTTTCACATAAGTTCTTGATTAGTTATTAATATCCCATATTTTTTTGTTAATATCTATACTTCGATTTTTAATTTTTAGTATAGGTACGTTGTATCCTAATGAAGGGATCATTGGCTCCGAAACACGTTGATAATTCAGTGAATTAGTAGTTTATACAAAGTGTTCTTGTGATAATTGTTGGCACACTGATCGATTCCAATCTGCCATCCACCTTGACTATTTTAATGACACCCCAGAGCCAACCCATTAGTCTTCGCCGCGATTTCAAGACAATGGAACAGTTCCTACTCGAGTGATCGATTAATAAATTCGCGAATTTATCCCAATTTAAAGTGATACCGTTAACGAGTTGTCAGAGTATTTGAGACACATTATTTGTTCCTGAATAAGACCGAATAAATTACACCCCTTTGAGAAAGTAATCTATTGTACGGAGAGTCGTAAATAAAAAGATTAAAATAAATATCGGTTCGTATGTATATATTTTAATGAAATCGCATAGTGAGTTGTAATATTAGAAAATACTTACGTATATTATTATGATTCATAAAATAATTATTAAAATCATTCATTCAAAACTTTATTTATTTAGGTTATGAAATTTAAGTACCTTGGTGTGGAGATATCTAGCTACGTAGATCTGTCAAAGAGCAGACAAACAAAGCAACAGTTATCTCCGGATGCTTAAGATGGGCCAACAAGCATATGCTAGTGAAAACAAAGTCAGAATATAAAGGCCTATCACGACATACGGTATCAAAGCAAGAGCGGACACGGTGAGAACTAAACACCTCCTCAGAACTACCGAGATGAAGACCCTAAGACCCATTGCGGGCAACCCCCTCAGAGACAGAGTACCCAATGCGGAAATCCGCAAAACCTGCGACATACAAGACATTGCAAGATAGAGCAGGCAAAGAAGGCGTTTCTGGAGGGACCATGTCGAGAAAATGGAGCAGACGAGACTTCGACAGTCGTGATGTGTGAGATTCCAGAGGGACACCGACTACCAGGGAGACCACCAAAGAAATGGTGAGAAAGCTGGACATCTTCGTCACAGGGCCAGGACTGACCGGTCAACACATATCAAGGATCTAACAAAATAAGAAGAAGAAGAAGATTCTTTAAAAACGCAATGACTTCCTGTGGCAAAATTAATGACTCATGCCATTGCTTTTATGCCAAACACACATACCTACATGTCAAACTTACAATGACTATTATATAAATAAAATTTACCCCGAAGACTATATGAACAACAGATTTAAAACAAAAGGACAAATGTAAATTCCATTATTAAGAACTACCATGGTGTAGTATATATACAAGTATCTTGGTGTAAAATGGTTCAATACATTTTTATCTCAAAGCATACCTCACGAATCAGACATTGTTAAATATGAGCAATTCAAAAAAAATTCTCTATAAAAACTATGGATTGTAAAATTTTCATACTTAAAATACTTTATGTTTGTACACTAGTAACATGTAAATAAATTTTGCGTTTAAAGTAGTATTTATAATATATTGAGTGAGAAAATCAAAGGAATAACATAATATGTATTACAATAAGAAATATGTAATGTTATAGTTCTATGCTATTAAAAAATGAATCAATTAAAAAAAACATACAGAAAATTTATGAAGGTGTGTAATTACGAATTACGAACCCGGAGCATTGTCTTGCTAGGAAAATGCTTTACGCTACGTTAAGGCGTAGGAAGTGAAAGCGAAATTCGACGGCAACGAGCAGTTTTTCTCAAAGCATTAAATGTTACAAGATTTTCTCAAGTGCAATATTTTGAGACATGTTTTACTGGAGCTTCCACAGTGTATAAAAATTTAAAAGCGGAACTTAGTATCCCCCTTCACGTACGTTTAAGAAATATTTATAATACAATTTAAGTATTAACTCTTGCATAATCAAATCCTCTAGTATATTTTTACAGTAAACTTGAAAATTTCGTTTCAAATCGAGTATCTTAAGTTTAAACGTCTTGTTGTAATAAAGCGTGACTTACTTCAATGTTTTACTTTTTAAGATGATTTTGTGTGACTTTTTCAATATTGTTTTAAAATAAGCTCATTCTAATTATTTTAAGCAAATCAAACGAATTAGAAACAATCGGCTCACCAATTTGTGTACAAAAAAATTTACATTAGTTTTTATCTATAGATTTTGGTTGTCAAACAAGAAATTGATTGTGTTAAAAAATTATTTTTTTACTGAATGATGGAAAATACGTTGGTGCCAGGATCTATTTTACTGTGAGTATATTTAAAAGCGAAATTAATAAATTTGTATACATCTAATTTCATTACTCAAAACAAATCTGATTCTAAATATTATCTAACGAGACTTTTATTATCTCGAAATGCAAAAAATTAGATGTTCAAATATATGTAGGTATTTTTGAACGAAGTAATCAAAATCCAATTTAAATTCCATTCCACAATTCAGAATCTTCAGCAGATTTCATTTATTTTTTCTTTTAATTGAAATTTGACATTCCAATTACACCATCTTCTAGAATCAAATTCTATTTCCGATTTCTGTATTTTCTGCGAGTAAAGATTTATAGCAAGCGCCTATCTTAATTTTTTTTTAATTTCAGACCAGGAAAATATTTGAACACAACTTTATTTTAATATTTTGTTAATGGGGGTATTTTTTCGAATGCGTTACACATTATATATGTATGCCTTAATTTTAGAAAATGTTATTATTAATTTTACACACTTAATTTGACTGAATTTTAATACAAATCTGCCACTGTTCATCCTCAATTATTGACCACATTCACAAATATCAACATTATAAAAACATTTCTAATTTTTTTTTTAAATTTTAAATTAAAATTTTAATTTTAATTTATTTAATTTTATTTAAAAACATTTCTGTTTGCTGTTTTACGTAAACTAATGTTATAAATAAATTAACTTGATAAATGTTTTATTTTAGAGTTTAATTTAGTATATGGAACAGTGGCCCTGAAAGAAAATATACATTATCAAATTTTATTATCATCATCATCATCATCATCATCATGTATTTCCACTTATCTAAAGCGTCTGTCTTCCCCGCCTTCCACTGTTTCAATACTTGAAGATCCATTCTTTCCTTACAATGTACTAGCTGTTTGTATCCAGCGATATACGGGTTAAGGAATAAGTTGAAAATAAATTTGTGGCAGGAAACAAAGGTTCCATTGTTTTGCAAAACCTCTAATAAAAGCAATGTTTCCATTGAAACAAGGCCAATTTTTTTAACAAGTCCTCAGAAATATGTATGCAATATTTGGGTACGATCGGTGGAACGGTACAGATTTGCATGGAAAATATATCAGTGGAGGGGAGGGAGTAATGCTGCCTATATTACCCGCCGAGTCTTAAATAATAAGAATGCAAAATGTGGTTCCGATTGGTCAAACGGTACAGGTTTGCATGCAAAATAAATCAGGGGGAGGGAGGGGGGGGAGTGTGGAGGGAGGAATTGTCATATATGTTACCCACCGGGTCCCTTAGAATACGTGTGCAAAATTCGTGTCAGATCGGTCGAACGGTGTAGATTTGTACAGAAAATATGTCAGGGGAAGGGGGTGGTATAAAGGGGGAGAAGGAAATGTTACCTATATTACCAGCCTGGTCCATTAGAATAAGTATACAAAAACGTATAGACTTGCATGGAAAATATATCAGGGGGTGGGGGGTTAAGGGGGAGGGGGTAATGCCACCTATATTACCCAACGGGTCCTTAATAATAAGAATGCAAAATTTGGTTCAGATCGGTCGAACGATACAAATATATCAGTGTGACGGAGAGGGGCAAAGGAAGAGGGGGGAAATGGCGCCTATATTACCCGCCGGCTTCTAAAGAATAAGTGTGCAAGGGTCAGATCGGTCAAACGATATAGATTTGTGTAGAGAACAGACAGACAGACAGACATTGAGTTTTATAGGTATAAATTTGTTACAATTTTTACCAACTGGTCTACACCAGCCACACCTCCAGCCAGAGTTTTTAAAAAGGAACATATATTTACAGTCGTTCCTCTGCTGTACGCAAGACAACTTTATTGAGATATTTATCTAGGTAAAAAAGGGACTCCATGCTGATCCTCTTTACACATCTCACTCGGTTTACACACAATAATATTTATTCTGCTAACTAACTTCATGTTATATTCTTTGAGAGGAAAAAGAGGATGGGGCGCCACACTCATCCATCTTAACACTTATAAATTATAAATCTGACGTGAAATTAATGCGACGTATAAAAACATCAACATTCCTTCCGCAACGACGCCGACGTGCAGAAAGCATGTAACTTACACTACTCTGTACTACGTTCATGCACCTTCTCATACAATTTCGTCGATTATTTAGGCTTCTAATAAGACCATATTTTAGTCAAGGTCAAGTCAGGTGATCAGGTACAGGTTGAGAAAAAAAAAATCAAAAATCATCAATCTTGTAAAAAAAATATTTCCAGTTAAAGTAAAGAAACAAAAATAAAATTAAATAAAAACTAAAATGAACGATTAAAAAAAAAATTAAAAACATAGAACTCGTGAAAATTAAAATTTAAGGTAATAATAAAATAAACGATTTTAATTAATCAATTAGAAAAGACATACAGAAAAATCAAATTTAAGAAAAAATAATTTAACTGCTACCAGGATTCGAACACAGACCTCCATTCTATCCGGGGATGGCGCGTTATCCAATTTCGCCATAGCAGTCTGGTAAGTTAACGAAAAATTTTCGACCCTATATGTAGTCTCTTTTTAATTGATTAACATTTTTATTCCATTTTTAAAGAAATCCACTTTTTAAAATTCAATAGTCACAAATGTCTTTGCGTATCTACCACCAGAGGACGCCAGAAATTAATTTTTCATTTTTCGTTTAATAATTCACAGAACCTTGTTCTGAAATTGCTACTTCACAATAAGAATGTGTTTTCTTTAATAATCATAAAATAAATAATAAATAAAAATAATACGGTTGCACCATGACAAAGCTTTAAGAAAATGCACAAACGCCCAATTGGAAAAGGAAAACAAAAGGACGTTGCACACGCAAGGGACTCGCCAGTCCGGAAAATCACTGCCGGTGGGAATCAAATGCTGTTTATCAGATTTGAACATCCAACTTCGCATTTCTACTTATTTTCTTTCCTTTTCAGCGGGACTCGGAAATCATTGACCGCAGCGCGCCATCCATCTGTTGACATACTCGTAGCCTTTGTGGTTCAGTCTACTGGAATCTACATATTTACCTCACACAAATCCGGTTTTATTCGACTGTAAAATATCTAGGTTTGCGTAGACCCTAATAATTCGCGAAGCATACTTCAAGTTCTTATATTTTTGCGATTGTCATTTGCCTGGTCGGATTTTTCTCCACTCTTACTGTCTTATGACGTCCAACTTTTTATTTTATTAAGAACATTCCCGTGGGTACTAAAGTCTTATTATGTTAAATTTGCATGATTATTATGTTTTGTTTTGCTTTTTTAATTGATTTTAAACATCTTCAAAAAGAGCAAAATGATTTTGTGATTTTTGTGATTTTGTGATTTTGTGACATTTTTAGTAATTATTAAAATAATTACTAAAAATGTTCTTCGTTTTTACCACATATATAATGTAAATGTTTCAGGGCCAATGCCTCCTTCATCATGTTATCGATTGCATATTAATTTTATTGATTTTAGATTTTAAATTTGTTGGTATATGTTACAGCCAAAATCAAATTTATAAATTTGCCAATCAGCTGAAATATTTTGCCTCACCTTATCTATATATATAAGATAATTTATAGTGTTATAAAACGAGGAAAATCAACACATTAAAAAATGAGGAAAATCAACACATTAAAAATTAAAAATGTTCCATTTTTTAAACTTCAGGTAGTTTGGAAGTGATAGAATGTAGGTAGGTACCTACTTTATTATTTTTAAATTTAACATTCATATTATTATTCAAAATATAAGGGAAGTATATTTTAAAAAACACCTTAACTTCGTTTGAATAAACGTTTTACAATAATTTCACATGAAATGAAGTGGTTTTATTATATCGATTTAGTATTACTAACTTATTAAAGTTTTGAAAAATATAAAAGCGTTTAACTTAAATTGGCAAAGTATACAAGAAACATTTTTTTACTTATTCATAATACATTTTTCCAATAACTCAATGAAATCAATTAAAATGAAACTTCAGAAAAAAATTTTTTTCATCATAAATATCATAAAAAGGCACAATTCTATAATTATATTATTATAATTTCTTAATTTCAAATCAAAAAATCGCGGAATATTTGAAAGAATCCACAATTACCTTTTTGATAATACAATCAGTATGTAACTAAAGTTAGTAATAACTTCTGTGAGTATTAATAAAAAAAAACAATATGAATTAAGATACATACAAATCGGGAATTATATTTTTTCAGTGGAAATATGGTAAATAATAAAATTCTACCTGTGAAGAAAATGCAAGGTACTCGTCATCCTCAGGAGTTCTAGTGGTGACGGTCAGCATGGCTGTGTACGCCTTCCTGGCTCTCTGGTTCCTCTCTTCTGTGTCTCCCTCCAGCTTCCAGGGCTCTAGTGATGAAGGGGACGAAAGACTGTAATGAAAATGAAATATTGTTTATTAAAATTTATTCTCAAACGACATAAGTATTCAAAAAGGGAATTATATTTAATCCATATATTTTTGTAAATAGAGATGCGTGACATGAACTCGTGTGTAGGAGAGGAGCAGGCGCGTGCAGTGGGAACATTGAAGCATGAGCATTCCAACATTCTTCTTAAAAGGCTGTGTGGAACTGATAAAAAAACCGCTATGTTTTTTGTTTAATCTTTCTGTAAATACAGGGGTCTTCCCGGAAACATGGAAGACGTCAAAAGTTACTCCCATACACAAGAGTGGTTCTAAGTTATCCGTAGAAAATTATAGACCTGTAGCTGTTCTCTCTGCACCAGCTAAGGTATTTGAAATTATAATAAGTAAAACCGTCGCTTCCCGAGTAGAGCCGTTTATAATTGATGAACAACATGGATTCAGGAAGGGCCGCTCGGTTGAGACCAATCTGATGATTTTCACAAATTATGTCACGGAAGCTCTGGACGCGGGACATCAGGTAGACTGTTCATATAATGACTTCGCCAAAGCCTTTGATACAGTCAACCATGATGTCTTATTGAAAAGGTTGTATGAGATTGGTTTCTCGGATGGTATGCTAAAATTTATGGCGAGCTACCTCCAAAATAGGAACCAATACGTCTCCTACGGTCTATTCGCGTCAGAGTGCTTCTATACCTTCTCGGGTGTCCCGCAAGGACCTAACCTGGGTCCATTGTTGTTCTCGATTTTTCTCAATAATATAAAAAATGTAATTTTAAACTCGCGCTTTCTGTTATTTGCGGATGACTTAAAGCTTTTCTTAAAGGTGTCAACTTTGGACGATTTTCATCTTCTCCAAACAGATATATCAAATATATGTGAATGGGGAAGACGAAATAAACTTTTGTTTAATGTTTCCAAGTGTTCGGTTACATCTTTCACTAGGGCCCAAAAAACTCTATTTTTCGCTACAAAATGAACGACCAAAATCTGACAAGAACATCGAATGTTAAAGATCTAGGTGTTAAATTTGTAAGCAGCCTGACATTTCACGATCACATAGAGACGATCAGTGGTAATGCTCTGAGAATGTTAGGATTTGTTTTGTTCTGCGTACTGCCAGGGTTTTCGAGAATACCCGCGTACTGAGAACTCTTTACACCTCCTTGGTGCGGAGTAGACTCGAGAGTGGCTCGATGATCTGGGGGCCAC